>SNQJ01S0012950.1:17266-47397 GCA_010110895.2 Picea sitchensis | reverse complement strand
TCAAATTATCTAGGACTTCTTCTGTGTATGCAGAAATAAATCTGTTAGTTCAAGGAAATTCAATATCCTTAAGAGAATATCCTACTGTCCTGTGTATATTCATCCATATGCAAACAATACGTCAAAGAATGAGGCCAAAAACCGTCATGACAAATTATGTTCTTACAAAAGTTTACCCACACATGTTTTTCTTCAAAGCCAAGTACCAAAGTTGTTTCCAAGTTTCCACCTCTCATGTATTGTGGTTAACTTTAAGGCTTGAGTACTCTTTGTAGTACAAAAACATATTAAGTGCATAAGGTGCTGTCATTTAGTAAGGTTACACAGTTTAAAGATCCTTTACCAGTAGTTCTGTTAAAGCCATTGTATTTTGCCAAAGGCTTATCAAATGAAAATAGATCACTTACCAAGCATTAGTAGTAATACTTATCATCTTAAGATGATGGTTACATTTCCAAGTATTTTGTATCAGACCTTTGACTGACTCTTACCCTCTCTCAACTGAGTTTATCATTTAGTTTTTAGTCAAACAGTAGAAAAGAAAAGTCTTGGAAAACAGTAGATGAGCAAGGGTAAACTAGAGGATTTACTAAGAGTCCCTTCTAGAGATAATAGACCCTAGCCTCTAGATTTCCCTAACACGGAAACTCTCCCAACTCGCATTGCTCACTCCACCAAAAATCAAAAAGGTATTCTTTGGCACCCAAACTTGCGTCTCACACGTGTATAAACAAGATAGTCTTTCATGTCAATCAAAAATAAAAATGTAAAGAATATCTTCTTGTCATAGGGGTAGTTCCAGCAGAGAGAAAACATGGTGTGATGAACGAGCTTTGCTACATAGAGGCCAAACTAGTCATTCAGATCTTACTTGCCAAATAGAGGCAGATCTTGCCACAATCATTCAGATCTTACTTACCAAATAGAGGCAGTGTTTACAACCTCCAAAACTTTCAAAGTCTGAAAGTGACAAAGATTTAAATAAGCAGAAATAGATTCCGAGGAGTGCCTTTCTGTTGACAAGGTTATAAGCTAGAAGAGGTCTCTAAACCAATTCTAATGCTTGCAGCTATAGCATGTAGAAAAAGGCTGACAGGTATCATTTGACTACCAATTCACAATTAAGAATTGGAGATATTGAACTTTCTTAATCTGTTCAGGTCATTTTCTAATAGTTAAAAAATGACAAAAATTCAAGTTCCTTTCCAAAGCATAAGAGAACAATAAACAATTACTTCTTCACAAGAGGTTTCAGGACTACTAAGGAGAGTGAAAGTATTTGCTCACCTTGTAGCTTAATCAAAATTTAAACCCTGTTTCCTTCTCAAATCTACGAAGGAAGTCATTCCTTACTTCTGATTTGCACTTAATTAAACTGTGTAACCTTATTAAATGACAACACCTTATGCTCTTAATATGTTTTTGTACTACAAAGAGTACTCAAGCCTTAAAGTTAATCACAATACATGAGAGGTGGAAACTTGGAAACAATTTTGATACTTGGCTTTGAAGAAAAACATGTGTGGGTAAACTTTTGTAAGAACATAATTTGTCATTCCTTATTTACTTTTCTTTGATTGGCCTCTCTTTTCCTTATTCAGATTTTCTTTATATGTATCCATGTTTTATCTTTTTATCAATTTCAAGGTTCTTGAGATCATAACAATCGTTCGCATAGTTAATCCCTTTTCTATTTTTGTTGAGGTGTTATAACTAGTTATTAACATGAGTCTTGCATATTAAACTTTCATCAATTGTGTTTTTGTTCCAGATAGAGTTGTTTCCCAAAGCAAATATGGTTGAACTTTTAGAGACTTCCTGTGTTGCTTGTTTGTTCATAATTGAGGTTCAGTTAGCATTTTGTTCCAGAATTCGTAACTTTTTCTGGTTCTGCTTATATTTATTATTCTGGATCCTGGTTTGACATGGAACTGAGAATACTTTGTCTTGCTGTAAAGATGGGGGATTCATGTTTAGGAGAGACACTGAAATAGGGATTTTCATTTAAGGATTACTCTAGAGATTGATCATCCAAATTTTCTTGCGACTGAACAAGACCTATAGACAATGTTGCCAGAGCGCAGAGCAAAGCGAGAGCGTTTTTAGGAAGCGGAGCATCATTTTCAAAAAATCCTCGGGAGCGAAGTGTCCCGGAAGCGTCTATTATATATATATATTTTTTTATATATATTGCGTTTTTATTAAAAAAACATGCAGAAAGACAAATTAGTTGCAGAATGTATGAAAACATGCATATTTGTACATTGTAACATTAAAATGGCATCCATAGTAGTAAGTAGTAGTACATTAATGATTAATCATTCGAGCATCAACCATCCAGAATCTAGCAATTACAAACTTACAAAACCAACATACAAATTTTTAAGCCATATAATAGAAAGTAGACCATTAAGTTATGGAATGAAATCAGTCATCTAACAACTGTCAACAATGGCATGAGTCATGACCAAATAGTTATGATTACAAAATAGGCCATCAACACACTAAAGTATGAAGAGTGAAAGGAATAAAACAATAAATTGAGCGTGCTGGAGCTCTAGAGTCTGGTTGCTAAATCTTTCTGAATCTATCATCTATAGACTGACTTGTAAAGTAATGAAGTGCCCCATTGAGCTTCTTGTCACTAAACCATTTTGTTCTCCAAGTCACATTTTTTTGCAGCATCTTTGAAGTACATGATTGGTTTCTTGGGTTAATTGTGTTAATCAATTTAAGGTAATTCACACTTCCACTCTGATCTATAATGACTTAGCTTAATTGGCTTTAGGGTTTCCCCCTAGGCTGGGGTAGTTTCCTAAGTCCTTAGTCAGAAGTCATAGAAATAGAGAGCCAGGTGTAAGATCCATGAGAGCAACTCTATAACAACATTTAATACAGATTTTTAGCACAGTCCACAGTGTTTGACTACCAGATTTAAGTCATAGAATAAGAGCCAAGGTAAAGTTCCACAAAGGTTGTTAAAGAAATAGAAGGAGAATAGAGCAATAGGCCGACAGATTCATTAGGAAGCGCCCATTTTACCTGGGCTTGAGCTTAGGAGAAACTCCATGGAGGATTAAGCTAGAGGCGAGGAGTTCAGGAAAGTGGAGTGAAGTCTTAGGAATTTAGGTAACACTGCCTATAGATAAAGATTGACCTCTGGGGGGGGGGTGCCGGGAGCTTCCGGTAACACTGCCTATAGATAAAGATTGACCTCTGCATTGATGTTTGGTGAGACAGCGAGTTTGATTATGATATGGAACATGAACATAATATAATAATAATAAATTTTATTAAGTCACGACTAATACCAAGAAACCAATTACCCAACTTTTATACACATGCTATATTTATAGTGAGAAACGTCAATGTTATCTTTATTCATCAAATCACTCTCTTCAAAAATAAAGGGGACCAAAAATATGATTTCATTCCGTTCTGTCCTTGTTCAGAATGAGAAGTACTGTTGAAGAAAAACTCCCAGATATCATGTAGAGATATCCTATCATGTTCAAGATTAATCAAGGTTTGTATGTTTTTATTTGTTGCACTGGGATTCAATGGTGATAAGCTTGATGAATGCAATCTAGAAGCAAACATGCTTGAAATTGCATGTATTCAACATCCCAAATAACCTGAAATGACTTTTCAAATAAAATGATAACAAAATTCTAATGATAAAGCAACACTTAGAAACTATCCTCAATAAAATCCTAGCCTAAAATGCAGTTACTCAACAATCCAAATATGTATTATGATAGCAAATGTGTGATGATACTAATTTTTTGATAGGTGCATCCAGTCAACATGTGAAAGTGGCACCTTCCAACATGTTAAGCAGATACATTTCACAACTCACAGAAGCTACCCTTTGGTTCCGCTTACATAGGCAAGACGACCCATGAGGGATGAACATGTCTTTGGGGGATTTAAACTTTGGTGGGGGGAATAACAACACCCACGCTTTATCGACCAACCAAGCCATCGTTGACGTGAATAATACTTATTTTTTTTTAACCATGGGAAATCATTAACTTGTTAGAGTGATCTAGGCTAGGCCCAGGATCAAACCAATTGGCTACCATTGTAACCCAAGAGTATATCCAACAACCCACAAGCTAGATATACCAATAACTTATGACTTAGCCAGGGTCTGAGACATATGGAGACACACTCGTGAGGGGGGTCCCACACCCGGGGGGGCGTCTACCTTTGTAGCCTTGTCACAATGGGCCAACTGTCTCATTGGGGATATGAATCGGGGTGGGGAGAGTGCAAGACCTACCTCCCAACCATTCGAACTATTGCCCCTTGACCATGAATAATACTTTTTACTAATAAATTGGGGTGGCAAGCATGGGGGGTTGTCTTTAATCCCAAATGAATTTGCGAACTAAACTAGGCCCAGGGGTTAGGTAAATCCACTAATAATTAAGCACAAGCACTGGCCTTGTATAAAGGGCTGAACATTCTCAAAGCAAACTGGATCAAAAACCTCAGTAATCTGAGACTCTCAATCATAAGTCGCCAAATGCGAAATTAGCTTGTTGCTTAGAATACAAACCTGTCTAGATTGATTAAAAGAATTCAAATAGTGGCAAGAAGTTTTGAGTCTATTGAGCTCCACTAGGTGCTTTGGGCCTTCAGTTACTTGGTGAATTCCATGGCAAATAAAGGAGTTTCTCTAAATTGTGGAATGATGAGCCTAAATTGGGGGGTTCCTTCTTTAGTTTATCTCCTATGAATCGTCATCAATTAAACATTAGTATTTGCATGCATTCGAAGGTGAAGGACAAGCGACATTGTGCATTGAGACAGATGAGACGGGAAATAATATCGGCTCCTCACACTATATCCCCCCCCCATTTCTTCAAGCACAACAGTGGGAGGGACTTTAAGCATGAAAATATGTTCATGCGCAACAAAGGTGGGATTTTGTTAATGATTTCCTTTGGTTTTTGTTGGAGTCCTCCATCGGCCAGCTTGGTAAGGTCTTTCAACTCTTTGTGGCTTGCTCCGTCTCTTAAATTGGATAAGGCTCGAGTAGTTGTGTCAGGCTTGTTTATCTTTACAAGTAGTGCTTGTTTTTAATTTGTCTGTAGTTTTAGTAGGTGGTTTTCTCTTTTGATTCCTTTGGTTTGGAATTCATTTGGCTCATCCCTTTGCAATGGCTTTGACCCCCTCTTCATGATTGCATTTAGTATGGAGGGTCATAGACACTCCAATTGATGCATCTTGTGCGAAATTTCTGATCTATGTCGGGTTCAAAGGAGGAATGATTGTCAGATAAAGGACCTTTAGGTAACATTTTCTCATTTTAGTAGTAGGATGACTTCTCAACTTGATTCTTAGAGAACCACAAATGTAGAATTAGCGGCAATAGTGGCTAGCCAAAGCAAGCAAATTGAAAACTTGGTTGTAGATCACAATATGCTTTACAAATTAGTTCTAGGTCTTGCTAGGAGCTCCCACTCCTTGGTTTCCTTTCCAAAGATTTCTATTGAGTCTGTCAAAGCAGTTGTCAAATATGAAGAAACAGTACAACAAGTTCATGGAGATACGCCATATGAAAATGCAGCCTTGAAGCTCCACCTACAGGTCGACATCAAGCAAGAATCCCTCACTCGGCATTGTACTCAACAGTCCCTTTGACCTACTTTTGTGGTCATTAGTCGGACATTAATAAAATTATCTTATCTTATCTTATCTTATCTTCTAAAGTTTAGGTTTCTTTATGTTATGTAAGGTAGTTTTGTTGTTGCGTCAGTGTATTAGGGTTTATAACTGTAAAGTTTTCAATTATGTTGATAGAACTGTAAGAATAGCTCAACTAATGGGTAGGTTTTTTGAAATTTTGGGTCTTTTTGAAACCCTTATGCCAGACTTCTTTTTTTATTTGTAGTAACATTGTACGATGTGTCCGCAACCTTCTTTTAATACAAATGATAGTCGTTTCAGTTAAAAAAAATCTTATTACTAAAATGTCAAATCATAAGTTTAAGTTTTGTGTAATAGCATTATGAAATTATTTCAACTCCATCACATTAGTATGGGTCTGTTTCTAGAAGTAAAGCAAGCCTACCTATTATTTGTTGTAGAGTAAGTTGTAGGCAAGAAAACTTTAGTATTGGTGGTAAAAACAACATAGGAGTAGTGTGCTAATGTTGTTGATTGTTTTGTGGCAAGTCAAAACCCTAAGGTAAGATGAGAACCTTGAAAACATTTATTTGTACATCCCAAAAGACTTTTTTTTTATCTCAGAAAAAAACGTATTTGTATTTCAAGAAGAAATAAAAATACAATCCTCAAAATGTCTTCATAATAGTGTCAACATTTCTCTGCTTTCCTTGATCTTCAGAAGAGGGATCTTTGATCAAAATTCTTTCACCCAGGATGTCCATTACTATAGGAACAACTTTACAAAGTCAAGAACAAAATATCTCTTAGCAGAGTCTGTACTCAATCACACTAAGGCCTTAAGCGCCTACTTAATTACAGTCAATAAAACTCGCAGAAATCGACTTGAAAGTATTAACTTATTAAGCGTCAAAGTTAGGAAAAGGTTTTAATGAGACCATAGTCCCATTTTTTGTTTCTTCTTCGATCACTTGGAAGAGGTCTCCATTCCGACTGGCCTTCAACAAAGCATCGACTTGGGAGTTAAATTTCCTGTAAACATGGGAGAAAAAGATCTGATCGAAAGTAGAAGCAAACTCTTTGAGTAGGATTGGCACATTGTAGAGCCCTGATTTTTGTATCCAGTTTTCCCCTTTCATCCATCGGATGACCAATTCTGAATCACCAAAGTCGTGAATATAATTGCATCCTTTCTTCTTTGCAACCTTTAATAGCAGAAACATGGCTTCCAATTTTCCAAAATTGGTGGACCCTGGACCCAGATAAGACTTACCTTCGAAGAAGTGTTCATTGGTAAAGAAGAGAACATAACCAGCACCACATTTAGTACCCTCATCCTGACTGGCCCCATCGAAGGATCCCCAAGGATGGGATCTGTCTATCAACAAAGGGACTTTTATTTTTATTGACGGAGCTTTGAGGGGATCCTGAAAAAAGGTAATAGCGACAACGCCTGAGAGGCCACTTGAAAACTGGGGACATCTCTATCTTCAAAAATACTTTCATTTCTAGCTGTCCAAATTCGCCAAAGAACCAGATAAGGGATAACTTTAAACTGTTTTAAATCTCGCCTCACAAACCACTCCTTAAAATTTTCCTGAACATCACCCTTGCCCCACAGGTTTGAGAGGTTGGTTGAAGATTCAACATCTTCCCACACTTGAGTTGCGAATGGACAATCGCAGAAAAGATGCAAGTTTGATTCCAGGTTGTCTTTACATAATGTGCACCAACCAGGACCCGATAGATTCTTTCGTTGAAGTCTATCCCAAGTTGGCAATCTGTTATGAAGAAGGAGCCAATTCAATAACACACTTTTTGGAGGAGCACGAACTTTCCACATTCTTTTCCACCACCAATCCAAGGACAAAATACCCAGATTCTGTAGTGAAACATAGCCAAGTGCCACATTATAGTCTGTGCCTTGACCTTGCCATGCCTAGGCTAGCTCATCTGACCCCTCTCTTATCTTTATATGTGCTTTCCGAAGTTCATTTAAGAGATTCCATTGATCATCCTGCAATCCTTCAAATCTGACATCATGAGCTGAGAGCCAACCCCGAGCCCACAATGAAATTTCTACAACTTTCACAATTTTGTTTAAAGTACACAATCCTCAAAGCTGAAGATCGGTAATAATATCCTAATCCAGGTAGATATTGTTATTGCAACCTAAGATCGTGTCCAACTCAACCCACACTTGTGAGCCATCATTAACTTGCCAAGCCAAATGATTTCCTAAAACAGGAAATGCTGAGATTAAGGCTTTCCAATGATTTGACACCTGGTGTGTGGATTTTCTTGGACATCTAATCCAGTCTACCAAGCTACCAGGGGCAATATATTTTTGATGAAGGATTCGACACCACAAACTGTCTTTGGAGAGAACATTCCAAAGAAACTTTGCTGCAAGCGACTTGCCAAATAGGTGCAGATTCCTAATACCCCATCCTCCATAGTTTTTGGGCGTTGCAAGTAGGTCCCAATGAGGCTAGTGAGCTCCCTTGTATTCCACATTGCTTTTCAAGAGGTAATTTGAACAAATCCTTTTAATATTCTCCAAGACACCCTTTGGAATGGATGCTAGTGTTAGCTGATAGACTTGTATAACTTCAACCACGAACTTAATTAAAACTAATCTTCCCCCCCGAGAAATCCATAGAGAACACCAATTGGCAATGATGGATTCGACCTTCAATTTGAGCAATCAACCAATTCCAGTCTGATTTTTTGTATCAATTTGACTTGACGAAATAAACTAGATATTTTAAACAATTCTCCCAGTTCTTGTGAGGAATGGGGAAAAGTCTGTGTAGCAAGTCAACTATATTTTCATCAATCCCATATATATACATAGCTGATTTTTTTGAATTTATGACCATATATATACATAGCTGCAAACCAGGAGAAGATTGAAAAAATGGGGACGCAGAACCGTTTATTAGAACTGCAAAGCTGGTGGAGGTTACACAAGCCATCAACCATTTAATAACTTCATATGGAAGCCCTAAATGCAATAATAACAGTTGGAGAAAAGTCCAGGAGACACAGTCATACGCCTTGGACAAGTCAAGTTTGAGTACAAACGATGACAAAGACTGAACCTTTATCGAATGTAAATCTTCTTGCACAGATCCTATGGCCTCGTGGATCAATTTGCCTTCAAGGAAGCCAAACTGCTCAGGGTCGATGTATTTTGATAGAAGAGGTTTAATCCTCATGGCCAAAATCTTTGATATGATCTTGAATGCACAATTGCAAAGGGAAATCGGCCTAAAACCTTTGAAGGAGTCCAACTTGTTCACTTTGGGGATTAAAGAAAGAAAGGTCGAATTGAGGGCCCTCGATATCCTTCCATATTGTTGTACCTCTTCTACCATTCGAAGCAACTCAGGGCCCACCACGTCATAGAAATCTATAAAAAACTCGATGGGCCATCCATCCGGCCCCAGATTCTTTTCTTTTTGAAAAGAAGACGTTACTGCCACCAATTCTTCAGAGGAGATTTCCTTGAATAGCTGTGCATTTTCATCGTCGTTAACCGTTCTTGGAAAGAACAAGAGGGCCTTCTTAATATTACCCATATTTAAATGATCTGGTTCTTTAAAAAGAGAGGAGAAGTGGTTGATCCCAAGAGCAACCAAACCATGAAAACCTGTTACTGAATTGCCTGCAGAATCTTTTATGTCCCAGATTGTATTTGTAATCTTTCTGTGATTAGCTAGCTGCAAAATGTTGGAAATATTAGTGTTTTGATCCCTAGAAGTGAGCCAACTAGCTCGACTCTTAATCCTCTAGTCTTTTTCTTGGTCCAGGAGCAATTTAGCTTTCTTCGACTCCAGACTTTTAATAGAGGAGGTGGCCTCCACAGTGAAGCTACCATCAACATAAGTCTCATACCAAGATTTTAATTCCTCTTCTATGTTAAACAAGTTTTTGTCTTGAGCAAGATGCTTTTCATGGGCCCAAGAGATAGCCTTTTCTTTCACTACTCTTAGTGATGCTATGAACAGTATGCTCGCAGACTTAGGTTCCCAGGATCATATTTTTTTCCAATTTTCAGATAGCAAGGATCTAAACTCCTCCGCAGCCCAGGAAGGATTATACTTAAAAGGAGCTTTCGACTTGTCTGATCCGTTACCTAACTTGAGCCAGATTGGAATATGGTCCGATATTCTAACCTTCTCCACCCAAGAGCAAAAATTTTGAAGTGTATCAATTAACCTTTGATGTATCAAAAAACGGTCAAGTCGTTTGGAAATTCCAACAACTCCTTCCAGATGGTTTACCCAAGTTGGCTTGATTTCAATGAGCTCAATATCCACTAAACCCCCCTCCTCAAATTTGTTTATAAAAAATTCTGCCAACCTGTCTGAGCTGGACATCTCTCCCCATACTTCATTTCTGCTTAATATAAAGTTGAGATCATCACCTACTATGAGCCTATCGGGAGTGATCCAGTCTTTATTTAGGAGAGAAGTCCAAAAAGCCTCTCGATTTTCATAAGGTTCATATATATTTAATGGCTGGAACTATTCACCCAACTCTCAATTGTGGACTACAATACATAGTCTTGAAACAACGACAAATGTAGAAATTAGATCAATAGATAGTGCCCAACCCATTACCAGGCCTCTCGAAGACCCAAAAGCATCCAAAGAAACAAAATGCCAATGAACAAACAACTGTTGCAAAATATTTTTTGCTGCAATACCAGTTAACATCGATTCTTGTAGAAAAATAACATCATGATAATAAGAAAGAACTAAATTTTTGAGGGCTAATTGTTTGGCTCGACCCCCTAAGCCTCTCACGTTTAAAGAGAGAATCTTCATGGCTAAATTCCATGGGGGGTGTGCACTGCTCTAAGTACCCTTTTAATGAGATGTTTGTTTACCTTGGTTGACTTCACGAGCCACCCTGGCTTGTGCCAATTTGAATGTTGATTTGCGGCCGACGTTTGAGACTCCCGATTCTTTGAAAAAATCTTCTCCCAACCCACCTGATTGACTACTCTTTTGAGAGAGGAAGGGAGGGCGTGGCCGGAGGAGGTAATGACCTCATACTTGACCTTTTGTAGGTTTAGCTTTGGATGCCAATTCGTCGATTGACTCCACAACTTCTAGTAAACTTCCTTCTGAGTCATCATCCAGATTTACTACGTTCAAACTTGGCAGGAAAATCACATTTCTCACAGAGGATGTATCCTTAACCGAAGAATGATGGCTCAAGGACAACCTCACATCTCTTCCATCGAGGGGAGTTAAGAGGCAAGGGAGTGGGAGAGCTAGAGATATCTTTTCGAGACTCATCAAGTCAAGTATTGATCAGACTACCATCTGAGTGACCTACACTCTTTTTCCATAAAGATTCTAGATTTTTCAGTTGAGACAAGGAAAGTCTAAGAAATTATCATTTAAGGGAGCCGACAAATGTAAACCATCCAACAAAATATCCATTGCAACTCGAACCTCCTCCTTAGGGATGAACGAGATGGTCAGGTTTTATGTACCTGAGATACCAAGGACCTTGTTGCCTTTTGCAGGATGCGAGAATCAAGATGCCATGGGTCAAATTGATAGAGGGAGTAGATTTGACCACATGGCAAGGGGAGGCCAGAGGTTCCTTGGCCTTCCATACTTTCCTGGTAAAAGTTTTGTCACACTCTCGAATTGAATGTCCATACAAATGGAAACAAATGCAGTGGAAGGGAATTATTTTATAGTCGAGAAGTTGGGTGAATTTGGTTGAACCCGCCTCTATTCCCATGGATTCATAAAGGTCCACACTGACATCTAAATCCACTAGCATTTTGGCAACAAAACGTGCATTTGAAGATTTATAAGAATCATCTGCAAGGATGAACTTACCCAGTATATCGCCGATTTCCTTCAATGTTTTATCGTTCCAGAACTCCATGGGTAGTCGAGGCAGCCTAACCCATATTGGAGTCAATTTCGCGAATTCCTCATGTGCATTAAACCTAGGGTGCCAGGGTTTTAGCGAGAGGATCACTTTGTCAAAAAACCATTGTCCCTGCAGAATACACATGGCATCAACTTCATAGTAGAAGATGAAACTTATCCATCCTCGTTCCAAGAGGTGGAAGGTTGGCCCTTTCTCTAGAATAGAGCCCCAATGGGACTGGATCCAAGTATTTAACGAATCAAGTCCCATCTTTCGATCCAAAAATTTTCCAACCAGAGTTTTGCCGAGGAGGGAAACCACTTGTTCCACTCACACATCTTTGCCTACCACAAGAGAAATACCTTTACCCTGGGATTTGATGACCTTTCTTCGCTTTTTCTGACTTTCTTCTACCACCTTCAGGTTCTGGTCATCGCTCTGAATAGGTTTCTCATGGCTTTGTGCTGGAGCATCTTGATAGTGAAGGGCAAACTCATCCATCTGTAATGAAGAAATCTCTTGTCCTCCACCACCCTTTGGAAACTTCTCCTTCACCACATCCCGAAAGACTTTACAAAGCATAAAGTAACAAGTTGATGAACATTAGAGGCTCAATTTGTCAAAGTTCCTGTAAGTAAAAAGTTGAGTATAACCCTCAAGGTATTCCTAAGAGACTGAATATCCTTAAAATTATGAAAACACTTGAAGAGGTGAAGTGCGTAGCTATAGAAGACCTAGTATAGGTTGAATTATATTGAAGCATAATGAGTTTCCGTAGAGTTTGCATAAAATGTGAACAGGGTGAAGTAGAGTTAAAAAAGACAATGAACAAAAAACAGAAGAATATCGTTGAGTTAACTCTCAAGTAAAATCTAAAGCTTACCTCAAAAGCATGATGTAAACCTTTGACCATTTTTCACTTAGGTTTACTAGCTATTTATACCATGTTTCAACGTTCAACTATTAATTTTAATTTCAATCCAATTGTTGTATGCAACCTTTGTCTTGATGAGTATTAAAGGCTTAATATCTCAAAGTTCCCTCAAGTAGAAAAGTTGAGTAACCCTTTAGTTATTCCTTAGATACCAAGTTTCCTTACAATAATGAAAACACTTGAAGAAGTGAAATGATTAGCTCCAGAAGACCTAATACAGGTTGAGATATATTGAAGCATAGTGAGTTGCTGCAGAGTTTGCACAACATGTGAGCAGGGTAAATTGATGGTAGAGTTAAAAAGGTAATGAACAAAACACGAAAGAATAATGTTAAGTTAAATCTCAAGTAAAAAAAAATATGTCACAAAAATGTTGAGAACATTTGACCATTGTTTAAACTTTGTTATGTTTACCAAGTCTTCTCAATTGCTTTGTGGCCACTGCAAGGGATCATAGGCTTGCAAGATATTAGTTGCATTGTAGCAAAGGGAGGCTATGGCAAACAACCTGTTTGACAACTACAAGAATATCCAATGTAAGTAGGATAGAATAAAGTAATCCATTTAGGATGAAATAATAATATATTGAGTAAATGTATAAGAATGAATAGTATGATTACAATGAGAATGAGAGTCTGTATATATACCCACAGAGGGGTGCCCTTTCATAAGAGACATGACCTTTCATACGAGGTGTCTCTTCATTAGTAATTAGTTGTTAATTATTAGTTATTTGTTATTATTTATGTTTATATATTTTATATATATTTATGTTCATAACAGAGGCGACCTTATGTTCATAACAGAGGCGTAGTGGCATTTATAAAGCTCACAGTGTACTATTGTTAACAAATGATACATGGGGACATGTCTTGACACCTTGGGGATGCATTTTTAAAGGAAGTGTCATGTTGGGAACTCTGGGGATTAGATCTAACAAATAAATAATAAAGATTGGGATCTGCAGAGTTTTTGGTGAGGCCCAAACCTAACAAGTATTCATTGATCCTAGAGTACCAAGCACATGGTGCTTGATTCAACCCGTAAAGGACTTTCTTCAACCTGCACAACTGGGTATCTCAATCATTCACCTCAAACTTTCTCGACTTACTGATGTATACCTCTTCCTCAATTACACCTCTGAGGAAGGTTGTCTTTACATCCATCTAATATAACTACTAATAAAAAACTGATGCTAAAGACATGAGAGTCCTAAGAGAAGTATACCTGGCAACTGGAGCAAAGGTTTCCCTATAGTCAACTCCTTTTCTCAAAGAAAATCCTCTTGCTACAAACCGACCCTGTACTTCTCTATGCTGCCACAACGACATGCTTCATCTTGTACAACTACCTAGAATCAACCATTGATTTTCCCTCCGGTCTTGATACTATTTCCCACACATCATTCTTCATGATGGAGTTGTATTCCAACATGGCATCTTGCCATACTTGCTCACCTGTTGCCTCCTCATAACTAGAAGGCTTTGCATCAATAATGGAAGACATCAATTCAACACTACTAGAAAACTTCTTAGGAGGATGGCTTACCTAAAAAGAAGTCATTGGAGCACCAACTTGCTCCTCTGTCTCCTATAATTTATGTGTAAGCCACCTTGGTCTGCTGGCTCTACTACGTGGTAAAGCTGTCTCTGTACAAGTACTGGAACCTGACTAATCCAACTTTAATTTACTTGGAAGCTATGGATCATATTTTGGGACAACAAGTTTCTCAACCTCCTTAATCTCTATTGGCGGATCTTGAGACTTAGAGGACCCCGCATCTTACCCAAACTCAACATCTTGGCTTACAAATGTCTTCCACTTTGTAAACCTTAGAAGTCTCATTGTATTCCACAAAAATACCCTTCAAACTAGAGGGTTCCAACTTAGTCCTTTTCTTCTTAGGAATATTAATATATACAGGACAACCAAAAACAAAGAAATGTGATACTTGTGGTTGCTCTCCTATAAAGGCTTCTTCTAGTGTCTTGTCCTTCAATACCCTGTGAGGACTCCTGTTTAGAATGTAGACTGCTGTGAAACATGCTTTTGCCCAAAGATATATGGGTAGATCTAGGTCATGGACCATTGCCTTAGTAGTTTCTATGATTGACCCGTTCTTCCTTCCTGCAACCCCATTTTGTTGTAGGTTGTAAGCCATCAGTAGCTACCTCTTGATCCCTGCTTCCTTGCAAAAAGTGTCAAACTCCTTGGAGGTATATTCTCCATTATATGATTTCAACACTTTCATCTTCTTACTTGTCTAATTTTCTACAAGAGCTTTAAACTCTTAAAACTTCTTAAAGGCCTCATCCTTGATCTCCATGAAGTAGATCTAGGTATTTTGAAAGGAATCAACAATAAATGGATAATAAATGTTACCTGATAGTGAAATTGAAGTCATGGGTCCACATGATTGAATGTACTAGGTTAAGAATCTCTCTTGACCTATGCTCACTGCTTGGGAAAGTAGTCTTGGCATGCTTGTTGAGTGCATAGCCTTGCACACCCTCGTCTTCTCAATATTGAAATTTGGCAATTCCTACACCATGTCCTTCAATATTGGTAATGCTTCGTAGTGCAAGTGACTCAGCCTCTTGTGCCAAAGCTTGCACAAACTATCATTGTCGTGCATTAGGGCTTTCATTGGATCTGCGAACAACCTATACAAACCACCCTTTGAATACTGTTGGCCAAAAGTTAACCAAGATCCGGGCATCTCCTCAAGATGATGACTTGTTGATCATCAAACTCAACAATACATCCTAGGTCTATTATAATTGAAACTGAAAGTAGATTCTTAGTCAAACTATGTACATATAAAACACCACTAAGACAAGAGCATCACTTGAGGGCATCTGAAATGAGATGGATCCCACTTTTGCTATTGGATACGTGGCATCATCACAAAGCTCCACCTATATGCTAGGCTCCAGCTCCTGAAGTCTATCGAAGGCCTTCTTGTTGAAGGTCATATGTCTGGATGCTCCACTGTCCATATACCATCCAACACCGGACACAGTGTTAGATGAAAGGCACAAGACCATGGAGAACGTTGTCTCCAACTTGGATGCAAGCTCATCCACTCTGGAGACTGAGAAGCATAGCGATCAAGCTTCTGACACTCTAAACACTTGATGTGGCTCAAATACTTCTTGCCTTGATTTGCGGAACTTGAATCCTCTCTTTACTTTTTGACCCTTCTTGTGTCCTTTCTTATAGTCCTTCATCCGAATGATGAGGGTGAGATTTTGCTCTTCCTCCTCTGTACATGTAACGTTCTCTAATCTTATCTCCTTCTGGATGAAATCATCCCATATCTTCTCAAAGATGGGAAGCTTGGCACAGACACCCCAGAGAAAAGGTTGCCAAGAAGATGAAAACCCATTCAAGGCTATGGGTACTAACTCTTCATTCTTGAACTCTTCTCAACTACTGTAAGTTGATCACAAAGTTCAGTGATCTTCATCACGTAACTGGCTACAATATTTGTCTTGCACATTTGTGTGGCTCTAAGCTTATTCCTCAGAAGCATCTTCAATTTGATGTTCTGATATAGAGTGACTAGAGTATCGGACATCTTCCTACTTGTGCTTCTCAGTGATGTGAGGGATCAAGTGATCCTTCACAGAGTTGAGGATGACTTGCTTTGTCATTGCCATCTTCTTTCTATATTCTGCTAATTGCACAGGATCGGTAGGCTCGACAACCTTGGTCTCCACGAAATCCCAAAGATCATGCTCCTTCAACATCTGTACCCAACACTTCTGCAGAATGAAGTTTGAGGGACCTTTCAATCTGTCTTTGCATTTGAGATTGAATGTAGTCATACTGCTGCTCCTGAAACACACTGCTAGACAAAACAAATGAGCAACCTACAACAACCTACCACAGGTCTACAGCACTTTTTTCAAGTATGGATCTTGGGCATCCCACCCTTGAAACCTTCCGAAAACTCCCTATCCCAGGTGGAAGCCCTACTATTCATACACAGATTCCTAGAAGGTTTTAGCGGCCATGTTAAATTTTCTAGACCATGGTAACAGATTCTGTACTTCAAAGAATTTCCTAAAGCCCAAAGTAACTTTAAACTTGACAACCTATCAAAACTGCTATCTTTGAATTCTACAAACTGAAACACATACTGCAGAAAATACTAACTCAAAATACTCAGATCTGCCCAAATCACATCATTGTTTTATTAAGCAGAAAAGAGAAGCTACAGTGCTTTTGAACAAACCCTACTCACTCAAATGGAATGCTAAACTGATTTCAAAACTTGAATACTTAAACCCTTACCCTAGACCTTCTTGTCTAGCTGAAGAAGAGACCTTTAGGGTTTACAAAACTAGCCCCGATCTGAATCTGGATTGATCCCGAAAACAAACCTGACCCTAGATCTATTTCAGTCTTGAGATCTGTGCCCTTATCTTTGCATGATGGAAGTCTTTAATAAGTGTGCTCCAAGGAAGAGATAAGACCTCCTTGGGATATGTGCCCACCACTAGACTACATGCGCCTTCCTTAACTAGACAAGTCAGAATTAGAACTGTTCTAAAACACTTTGCTTTGCACAACAACAACAGCAAGTTTCCTGTATTCTGCCTTAGTAGCAAAATTGAACACTTTACGTAGCACTTTTTTGCAAACTTCACAACTGCATTTCCCTGGGCTTGATGCCTTAACCTTTATACATAGAACATTACTGAAGCTTCCCTTGCTCAACAAGAACAAAGAAACTTCATTGGTCAAATCTCCCAAAAGGCTTCAGTTTTGTAACCAAGACTCTGATACCATGCTGTGGCGTTTCGTCTGATCCTCTCTATAGCCTCGTCAAGGGAATGGTGCATATAAACTCAAGATCTCACCCCCTTAGAATTAACACTGTTATCCACCAAGTTGCACTAGGATGGACTTGCAGTTGAGCTGCCAAAGATTAAGCAACCAGTTGCTCAAAGTTCGGAGTTCAGAAGTCCAGCCGGTCAAATTGACCACCTTTTTTCGCATTTCCATCCCTTGTGGGGCATTGTAATAAGATGAGATTAGCATGATGAATTTTGTAAAAGGCTTGGCCTCCTAAGACTTGATCATGAGTACATACTCTAGAGTGTTTTTTTTCACTTCTTAATTATTTATTGCCTGAAATTCATTTTAGGCAAGTTATAATTTCTAAGTTTTTTCACTCAAATACCTCCTGGGGTATGTTACCGATGGTTAGGCCTTAGCTTGGTTACCCAAGTCTAGTGTCTAAAATGTTTATATTACCATGCTAGGTCATCATTTTGAGTCATATGGAAATTGTGCTAAGTCCACCTAGGATTTTTTAATGTTTTCAGTGAATTAAAAATTTCCCGCAAAACAACATATTTTAATTGTAAATAAGTCATAAGTTAAAAAAGTGGTACTAGGAGGCATTATATGCCTTGGGGGTTCGTTTTTACACTCATAATACCCACTTTACCCAAGTATCCACTTTGTGAGTGAAATTAGTGATTTTTAATCACTTAAAATTAATTTTACTCACAAAAAGGGTCATAAAAGACAAATAAAAGGAAAAATAGCAATCCTTAAATCAAGGAAACATGTCTGGGACATGTTTTCCTTGTATCTATAGTCTACTCAAGTGGTGGCAAGTTGTCTCAAGTGGAAAGCAACTTAATTGGAAGAGAGTTGTCATGAGTTGGACATCCAAGAAGGAAAGACACACTTTCTTATTTGGTCACGCTTTTTCTCTTTGAAAACATCTTCCTCATCCTTGAGTTGAGTCACCCTTTTAGATGGGAAACATTTCCTTTCACATTTGGGGAAGGAAACATCTCTCCCATGCTTTAGAAACATCACGCTTTCATGCTTAAGATGACTCGCCCTTGTGATGGGGAAACATCACGCTTTTCCTTGGAGATAACTCGCCCTCTTTCTTGGGAAACATCACTCTCTCATGCTATATAAGAAAGTCAACCTCTCCGTTGTAGACTAGTTGGAGCTTGGGGAATGAACTTGGCTATTGTAATGCTATTTTGTACACTCTTTCAAGAATAAATAAATAAGACTTTGGAGGTCAAATGGTGTATGGTGCTACATGTGTCGATGCTTGAATGTTCTATTATGCTTTGAGATAACTTGTATTGGTTTATATTTTGCATATATACTCTTTCTAAGGCCTTTGAAGGTGTGTTGTCACACAGTAGGGTAAGATCTAACTAGCCAGTTTGCTCTTAGATTTTATTATTTTCTTACATATTAAGATTTTAAACTTGCCTACTTTTCATATGAACTAATATGCTTGTTTCAGTTTTCTTGTGTAGGAAGTACCTTCTTCTAACAGAGTGTTTGCAAAGTAGAACAAGCCTTTTTTACAGATTGCCAAAACTTGGAGAGGTGGTTGATTGGATCACATCCATCACTTGTTCCAATGCATAGATGAACAATAGTCCCTCTATCATTCACCAAAAGACTCCATAGCCCAAGGATTCGATTCTTGAAGAAAGAGTCTCTCTCTCTCTCTCAACCTTTCAAAATCTCTTTTTCTCTTGGTTACTTTTGGTTGCATGCAAATCTTTAGATCTAACTTTCTTTTTTAAAATCTTTAAAATCTAAGTTTGCATGCATAAGAAAAGTTAGATCTACTTTACCTTTAGAAGCTTTATCATCTCATTAAGATCTAGCTTCTAATCTAGCTTTAACTTACTTTTTAAAGACAAATCTTAAAGCTAAAGGTAGTTTTCATTTCTTAAGTGTTCTAAAGCTATATCTAGGCATCTCTTTAATACTGTTTGCTGTTTTATAACAACAAGTTGTTAGATTTTCAGTGAGCTATGGCTCATGTATTCCTTTTAAATTTTCTGTCAACAATTACTTGAACCATAACTACTGCAACAAACCAAGATCACAAGAAGAATATCCATGCACAAGTACACAAGAAGTATCATGGGAAACCCTTCTCAACAAGGGAAGAAAACCTAGCCAATCCTTTGCTATATTCCTTAAGAGAAAGAACTCCCACACCATCACCAAGACTAGCACACAAGAGGGTGCTGCAATTCTCATAATTTCAGACCACAACTTCTGAAATCATGAGATGACACAATAATAAGTTTGTTTCCTCAATGGGGATTCACCTTTATTTATATAAGACTTGTCACATCAAATGATGTGTCTATTGGCACAATAGAGCCGACCTCAATAACTCAAAATACAATTAATAATTACCATATTAATTATCTTTTATATTAATTATTAATCACATTAAGGTGGGGCCGACTTGTACCCTTTACATTATAATTAGGGTTACAGGCAGGTCTGACTCTTGAACAATATAGCAAGAGATCTTATATGCCCACTAGTGCTCATCCACTAGGGGCACATCCATAGGGATGTCCATATCTCTGGCTCACTGCATTACACAGAAGAACCACTTCACTAGTGCTCAGCCACTAGGATCATATTCACCTGTGCTCGTCCACAGACACGTCCACTCAACAGATCTTCTTTCCCACTGTATGACACATGAGAGTCATTGGAGTTTCTCGTCAACTCTTCTGCTCAGAGGAGGCTAATACATCATCTTCATTTCTGTTCTCATGACGATGCACCCAACACTTTGGGATTTCACACATTCACCTTGTGCTTAGCCATAGGTACGTCCAACTCTGCAGATCGCCTTTCTCACCGTAGAATCATCTGGAGTTCTTCTCAACTCTCATAATGGAGGAGGTCATCTGTACGTTCCAGCGTTGTCTCAGATAGGAACCACACACCCTTCTCAGGGGCTTTCTCTCAGGTTTGTAAGCTGGAGAAAGTCTCACATAGCTGCAATGATCCACATCTCATAGGTTTGTAAGCTGGAGAATGTCTCACATAGCTGCAATCATCAACACAAGTAATATCATTGAGAAAGGGGTTTTATTTTCTTGCTTTGTCAGATTCTAATCGCCAGTTTAGTATATTTTTTACTTAGAATATTTTTGTAAACTTTGTACATCAACTAACATCTTTTTTGCAGGGTCTTCCAACAACTTTTCGGGCATCTTTTGCCCCAACTAACTTGCTGTTTTGAGCAGGTTTACGAACAGATAAGGATAAACTCTGCCCGATTTTTTGAAGACTTGTGATCCCCCTAATGAATGATCACAAATCATACCCAAAGAAAAAAGTGTAACCGAAGTAATAAATCATTGGGCTATACATAGCCCAATTTTCATCCCGCTTGGGGGATTGGTGTCTTGTGGCGCGATTGTTCATTTTTGCTTCAAGTTTCTCATACATTCAAATTTTTATCTAAGAAGCTAAACAAACTTTAAAAATCAACCCACAACACCACATAACATTAGTTAGTTTCAATTTCATAGATTAGTTTAGATTAAATTTTATTTTATTTTTAGATTCGATTTCAATTGCAGCATTTATTTTCTGTCATTTCAAATTTAGAAAATAAACATTTCCCCTCAGCTCCCCGGTGTATGCTCTGGACCCTTGCGAGCCTAGCTCGACCTGGGGAACTCATCAGAACCGGGGCTGGTCAGTGTGGAGTAGTTTAATTAGGGAAATCTTTAAGTTGCTATTGCTTTGATTGGAAACCGCATAGAGATTGTGTGTGAAGTCAGACGGGAACTTTGAGATCTAGGTTCTCCCTGTGTTGGACATCCGACATCTCTATTGAACTTGTTAGGGAAGTCATTTGGGCTTCAACAAGTTCTCAGCAAATTCCAATTTGAGGAATAGCCTTTGAGAGACCACACCTAGATTAGATTTTCTTTCTTGTATCACTTTGTACACACACTACACACTCAAGAGTTGGCTTGTAAACACAAGAGACACTTCACAATAAATCTAACAATTTAAGCAACTCATTAATAAATTAAAATTTACCAAGAGCATTTCTCAACACATTTCAACAACATTTGGTTATTTTGCAACAATCTATTTGGAGTCTACAATCTCCATATATTGCTTATCATTTCCTTTTAGCACTTGTATCTATTTTCAAGTTATATTTTTTATGCAAGTACTTTACATGCTTTGAATATTTTCATTATAAACAATTTCATTTGTTGTCATATATGCTGTTAGTGAAGATCTTGTATCTTGCTCTTGTTTCATAATAAACTCCTATAATAATACTTGTGCTTAGATTTAGTTTGAGCCTTAGATTCTTTTGTTAGGGACTACCCCCCTTGGCTTCACTAGGAGTTGGCCTAGACGGAGGAGTTGAGGATCAGGTGACAACACCTTGACTCGAGACTTGCCCCCAAGGACACACCCAGTGGATTAAAGTTTTTTCCACGTTACTCGAGTTGTGTATAAAGGCGGAAACAAAACACAACCATGCTAAATAAAATAACAACAGAAATAACAAACTCTACATATACTGTTCTACAACACATGCCAAATATACAATTTCCTTCACCAAGAAATCCAAAACATAAATATCTGAATAGTCCTTGATGGCATTGAAATTCTGAATGGACTTTTCTACAACAGATACAAGATAGCTAAGCCTTTCCTATTAGATTTACATGCATATTTCAAGCTATATGCACATCATAGTATCTCAGACATTTTGACAAACGTATTGCAGAATTCCAAACATCTCATCTTTTACATTAAAAAGATAACAGTTTATTTTTACATGAATGTCATCTCTTATCCATATATCAACTGCAGTGCACTGAGTGGCTGCTGGGAAATGATTTTCCTCCCATTTGTAGTCAACCCTTTGTGATTGCCACCCTTGAGATGAGGCTATCAATTGACACAGGCAAAAAGAGCTCTCACACTATAGCAAAATCTCAACTCTCATAGTAGATTTCTAATCATATTCCCACTAGCCTACTTCTCACACTATAGCAAAATCTCAACTCTCATAGTAGATTTCTAATCATATTCCCACTAGCCTACTTGTGGGCATGGTAGTGCTTGACAACTCATACATATGTGGAAGAAAAGCCGAGGCAATTAGCCAGGTGCTTGCTACACGCTAGACAAGTATTCCTTTGCCAGCCTTCTTGCTGTTCAAATGCCCATATCCCAATAGCCTACTTGCTATAATGGGACACCATAAACACCCATCTGCTTGCTCGCTTCTGCCTGGTCACCTTCCCTCCTCAGAAATAGAGAAACATGAGTAGCAAGTGGTTTGGCTCAAGTTCATATGCTCTCCATTGCAGTGACGTGACCCTTGAGGCTTGGAATTTATTATGGCAGCTACAAAGGGTGCCTGTGTTGAAGCAGGTTCACCTACAATTCACCGTCAGGTTGGGGGCTGCCCGGCTAGGGTCTCGTGGTTATGATCTTCACGTTACCGGGCGGAAATGTCGAATATGTCAAAGAAGACCTCAAAAATACAAAACAATCATTTTTCTAATTTTTAAACTTGTAGCAACAAATAACATCAAATAAACACTGCTACATAAATATGAAAATAAACCTGCAATAAAATGATGGCAGATGTCAAGTGGTCACATATCATTAATAAACTGAAAATTCTGAAACATGTTCCCGATAGGATGATATAGTAGATACAAAATCACATCAATTTATCAAATAAATGTATCCTTCATGAGATGATCATCCTGAGGCATCTAGATACTAAATAATACAAGATAAAATGAAAATGATAGATCAAAGGAATCCAACCACACCCCCCATGTCGGTGTTATGCTGTTTCTAGCCCTTTACTGCAAGGAAAATCACCTCCCAAATGAGGGGGCCCATGGAGGGTACCGATGAGGTTGGAGGAAGATCCAACTGCCTCCGTGATGCCCCTCCTCGAGGCGGTGGTAAGTGATGGGACGAGGTGGAAGGAAAAGTGTGTTGCCTCCCAGTCCCACTCCAACACCCAAGTCCAACTCTAGGTATGGCTCTCTGTAGGGTGGTGGTGGCATTGGATCCACTGAAGTCCAATCTCCTCCTCAGCGTTTGTATCCACTGGAAGTGGAACCACCTCCTCCTTTGTTGCCCCCTCCATCAAATCATCTGCATGATCCTCCAACCACTCAGGGGCCTCATCCATCTCAGGCTCCTCAATCTCCACCTCCACGACTGGTGTGAAGTCAATGTTATCCAATGAAATGGCTTCTATGTCATGTTCTTTGTCAAGTTGCTTCACCTACGACCTTAGATTGTAGTAGATATATACCAAGTCATTAAGGCGTTGGGTAATTAACCTATATGAACATTGAGAGCTATAGTTAGTGATGGTAAATAAATAGTAAATAGTAAATTTAAAAATTAAAATTGTAAAAAAAATATAAAACAATTTAAATTTTTTTTTTTTTTAGTTTAAAATTAAAATTTTAGTTTGAACATTTCTAACTTGTGTATCTTTTCAAAGACACTCTGATTGCGCTCACAACTTGAAGAACTGTAAGTTTGACTAAGCACTTGAACGTCAAGTTTCTGCAGCTCTGGGAGTTTTCCACCATAGTGTTTCCACTAGATATCTACAATGAATAAAATGAAACAAAAACCCATTATATCTCAGATTTCCATCAAGCAATAAATGTCATATATACTATATAGAGCGTAACAAACAAAATTTGAATTGAAGCTACCTGCATCCCGGTCCTATCTTGACAACCGTCGAGAAGCCCAACATCCCTGATGCCATCCTATATATCTCATTGTCTAGAAATCTCTGAGCGTTCATTTGGAGTCAACACCATCCTTTGAATACACTGGAGGAAACCATCAATGACCTCTCCATCAAAATTAAATCCACAAGCATAAGCGAAGGTAGGGTTGAGGTAGAGCCCCGGCCTGCGGCTTAACTGGACGATGGAGGAGTAAGTGCTATTCCATCGCCATCAATCAAACTCCCGCTATCCGAGCTCTCTTTGGTGAGTCCTTTCTTCCTTGTTCTCTGTTTTCATATAGTACCGTAGATAGTTCCTTTGGCCCTATCCATGGCTCCATACAAGTAGCCCACAAGCATTCTGTCACCATCAACCAATCGAAGAACACTCACCAAAGGTTCACTAATGGTACATACCTCCCCTACTCCACTCCAAAATATCAAGTCATGTCCTACAAGTTGGGCTATGGCTTGCCCTTCTTGTTTGGTGCTATAGACACAAGTAACCCACTCATTAGAAAGAAACAATCTTTGTAACTCCAACATACTTCTTTGAGGGTTTAATCTAAGAGAAAATGAAGTGTGGTGGCAAACGCAGGATTGGCGCGGGATGACCCAGCTGCCTCCGAATTTGTCCGCCAGGAGTGAAAGAACATATGTGTGATTATATATATATTTTGTCACACCCGAGCCGGACCAATGACTTGATCCAAGGAAGTTTTCTCATGTCCCTATATCAAATCAATGCAATGGGTAGCACATGGAGTTCAAAACAATGTGGGGTGCCTCTCTATTAGCAACTTGCCAACAACTGCATAATTAGCAGTGTAATCTGTTATGACTTGGACAACTGGCCATGGGCCTATCTCTTGGATGAAACCATCCAACAACTCACATAATAATTGTGCATCTTAAACATATGCAGATGCATCAACAATTTGATAAACATTGTCCCCTTGGGACAACTAACCAAGTTTAGAAATCAACCGCCGCCTTCCCATCACCCACCCACCGGCCACGCTGCATCCGGTGGGTCTCCATGTTTCCCCGGAAATGAAAGCATCCAGCGGGTCGGCCTTTTCCCTTTGAAGGAGATGCCCTCTCAAATCTCGATAGGAAGGGCCCCTATACCCCGGCCAACAATTGCAGCAGCTTCCAAAGTACATGGGAAGGTAGAAGGGGTTATTGGGTACGTTAAAAGGTATATCACCCAAAGAAAACATTTGGCCACAAGCTTGTCGGCTTCCTCCGTCTCTTTTATTTTAATAAATGACCAAATAGAAGGTTGCCCCCCAAGTCTTGACCTCATCACAAAGTAAGATGAGGTTGATGAGGACGCTGCAGAAGTTGAGGGCCCTGAGGAGTGGGATTGTGGTACCGCTGGTCCCCCCTCAGAGGCACATGTTCCACCGTGATCTATTTGCAGTAAATAAAATGGAACGTGTTCTTTATGAGCCTCTCGGTCGATCCCCTTATTAGCATATATCAATGAGTGATTGTTTTGCAATACGCATAATTTCTGGGGTAATTTTTGGACAAGGATCCACATCAAACCTGGGGATTTTGGGTAAGGTGGTATTTCTGGTTAATTCCTCAAGAAAAATCTTTTGCCGCAACAACGTAACAACAACATGAAGATTGCATGTCAATACTTGTTAATTGGGGAGTTGCACTGGTTCACCATGGCGAATCTAATATTGATCCATAATGCCTTCGTGGCTTCTTTGTGATGAAAATATTAAACCCATGGTACAAAAAAGAAACCAAAATAACACACCATAATGCAAAGGTTAAATAACTATTAATAAGAGATAGATGAATTAGAATGATTGAATCTTCCATTCAAAACAACAAGAAGAGTGCACATTGCACAATGCAAACCCTAGCCTAACTCTAAAAATTAAAAAAAGAAAGTTCAAATCTTCAAACAAATGAAAAAAAAACGTTTTTGATCATACCTGGAAATCTTGATCTCTCCGCTGGCGCTAATGGAAGCAAGATCCTTGGCTTTCTCCTCCTTGGATAGATGCACAATGTTTTTCCTCACACCTCTCTAGCTCTCTCACAGTTCACAAGTGAAATAATGAAGAAAAAAAGCCACCCGCGGCCTCTAAAACCCCTCACGCACTTTAAATTTGCAAAAAAAAATGAGCAGGCCGACACATTCCATCGACTCGCGACACATTGAGAAAATGTCGCGAGTTAATGAATGTGTCGTGACACATTCAATTTATCGGAAGTTTCGCGACATATTCAAATGAAAATTTCGGCTGAGGGAAAATTTCGGCGACACATCCGACATTTCCGTTATATCGCCGACATATTCAACAGTGGTCTACACATTTGCTAGCAGGGTTTTGGCCGCACATATCTACATCATCTACATTGCAGCGATACCCTTGACTTGACACCAAGGAAAAAATACTCATATACATCACATAATGACACCTCATATGTACATTTGACCGATATAAAAAATAAAGAGTTCGAGTGGGGTTTGACAATACTTTTGGGTGTCCCCGCTGCTGGGGTAATATTTAATTTTTAAGTGAATGAAAAAGGAAAAAACACATAAAATTTAATTTTCTCCTACTCATACCTAGTGGGTCCCACCAGTAATTTTACACAGTTTAAACCCTAATAGAACCCTAAACCAAAACAAAACACCATTTTGAAGATTTATTGCTGGTGCTGAGCAGCAGCTGGAAACTTGGTGGTTGAAAACTTGTAACAACAGAGTACTTTGGTATTTTTTTCACTGGATTCGACAATGAACACATTGTGGAGGCATTCTAAGTTTGATTTTTAGTTTTCTAAAAAAACATTGTGACAGCAATGGATTTTGGGCAATTTCTTAGTGGAACGGTTGTTGGAAACCTGTAACAGCAGTGTTTTTTTGCCGATTTGACACTAATTCCACCTGCAAATTGTTGGAGAGGCCATTTCTCAAGCCCATGGGATGTTGTTACTTACAGAAATAATAATTCCAGCGAGTTTTTGGCATGTAACTTATGTGTGATTCTTTTTTGTTATTAATCATTAACCATTGATAAAAAAAGTTCACACTATTTTTTATATTTTTAAATTTCTATTTAGTGTTATTTTCTATATTTGGGGCAGGGTTGCTAGGTATACCCCTGACGTTCCGTGCCATCTCCCTGAACAATGGGAGGGTCTCTCCAGAAGTGATGCTGTATGTGTCCCCACACACCAGAACTTGGTGGAATATTGCCTACATAGGATGCTTCTTGGGGAGGAGTGCTGATTCTCTCACCAGGCTTTCTCTTTGCTTGATGACAAGCAAAGTTGGGAAGGGGGGATATTGTAATGATCCTGTTCTGCTAAAATGCAGAACAGTTTACTGAAATTTAGGACAATTTGCTTAAGTTTAGGCAGCAATGTCTAGTTCAGTTAAGCAATTAGGTAGTTTGCCGAAATTAAGAACAGTAGTTGTAGTTACCAACATCAATGTTTCGTTCAGTCAGTGATTAATCAGTTGGAATAAATTAAGGTCCATGATTTGTGGGCTATTAATGATAAATACAGTTCACGCCCCTCTTTTGCATGGGAAAGGTGTTCTTGAGTCAAAATGAGTTAGTTAAAGTCTATTAAGTGCCTACTTCAGTAGTCAAGGAAGGATTCCATTGTTATTAATTGGGGGGGGGAACCCAATTGATTGGTGCATGAATAAATTTTGTGAATTGTTGGGCTGAGTCTTGTAACTTGCTGTTGCAGACCAGATTTAGGCTTGGAGCTTGCAGAAAGCTCCTTGATTGTGCAACTTCTAATTTTTTAGTATCAATCATCATTTTCTAGTCTATTTTTAGGTACTATTTAATTCAGAATATTTACTGCCAGAGATTGGTATGCTGCATGCATAAATTCCTAAGGAGGTCTACATTCACACTCTCTGAGAATCTCAAATTATAATAATATTCTGCATTACCGAGAAGAGAAAACACATTTCTCACACTTAATATATATATATATATATATATATATATATAGTTTATTCATGTTGAGAGGCCAATCACACCTTATTGTAGTGTGTTTCTAGCCTTGTGCTTGATGCCATGCATGAAATTGCAATCTTGATGCTATACAAATGTCTTAACTTTCTGTCTTTTTTCTCTTTATAGAGTGGCGAATAATTTTGTAAACCATGTTCAAAAGTCTAGACATGGCACAGATCTCATTTTAACTGAAGTTCTGAGCTTTAGAAACTGATGGGAATTTTTCATTTAAAAATAAAGTTTAGTTGCAAATGTGAACTGTAAATTGCCATGAAACATGTAGTTATTCTATCAAAACTATAAATAAATGTGAGGTTTTTCTTTTAGATTATCCAAAAACTTGAAACTCATATTTCATGTGATATTCTATTTGCACTGACCACTTGGATGATATCTTATATTTGAAAAACAGTCTAGGAAGAATGCTTATCTATCTGAAGGTTACTTGATTCCGTGTCACACATTTTGCTTTTTCGGAAGGAGAGGACTGACTCTTCCTTTTGAAATCTGCGGTCTTAAATGGCATTGGTTTTTTGTCAGTTTAAGCAAGTAGCAGAACTTGTTGCTAGGTTGATAGGCATCACCATTAATAAGAGGGAAAATGGTAGCATAGTACAGTTGGATGTTTTAGTGGAAATTAGACTTGAGAAACCAAGTATAACTGTACCTTATGAGAATAAGTGCGAGCTCTTGCTTGTGGAACTTAAATTTTTCAGCTCGCAGTTTTGTATGGTTGATCAAGCTTCACGTTTTGTTTAGCAAATACAATTGTTCCAAAAGAAATGATGAATGCAGGTTCAGAAATTAGAAATTTAGTTTGGACATTTGGTTGTGTATTTTGTCATATAACTTTTTATGCTTGTTGTACTTGATAATTTTGAGCAGCAAGCGTTACTTCTACTCATAGCAATCATGATCCGAAGTACAAGATTGCGATGCATTCAGCAGATGCACCTTTTCATCCGGTAAGTCATTTTTGTGATTTTTTTCATCCTCCATTTAGTGTAAATTTAAAGTTACTGTTCTTTCTGATTGTTAGAATGCAAAAGAAATTGAAAAATGAAAACAAAGTTAATTCACTTGAATTATCCTGTTTTGTTTTGTAATTTTTTTTTGACTGAAACAGTTATAATTTGTATTAAAAAAGAGCTGCAGCCGCAATGGACAGCTTGACAATACAAGGCTTGAGAAGGAAGATCAAAGCTTGCAGTTCTTTCCCCCTCCCATCGAATAATTGAGGGGGGAGAAGACAAACTTTCCTACAGAGACTTTTTCTGCTATATTCCTGAGTACAAGGATAAATTCTTACAAATTGATTACATAATGGTGTGCAGAAACAATGCATGATTATCGTTTGTGAACTATAACCACCCCCCTTCAATAGGGTGGAATCCAAGGTTAACTGATGGCCCGAGAGAATATTTGATGCAGTCTATTTTCTAATCTCAGCCATATTTCCTAACCCTTATGAGAGGAGGGGAGGGGAGGGGAGGGATTTGGGTTGTTCTTCAGAACTTTGGCGAAAGTGAGAGATCCAAATGTCTCAGACGAATGAGCAAGTAGCATTGGGACTTTGGGAGGGGCTACCTTCTTTCCTACATCTTCCTCCTCTTCCTAATCTGCTTCCTCCTCTGTTTCCTCTGCTTCCTCTTTTTCTTCCTCTGATTCCTTTTCTTCTTGCTCTCACTTATCTGCTTCATTCTATTTTGATGGGGCATTGGCCTTTGTATTCACATGCAATGGATCTGCATCACCTTCAGGATGAACTGTTTCAGAGTTGGGGTGGGAGATTAAGGGATTTGCTCCATCTTCAGGATATTCGGATCTAGATTTAGGATCTCCGGACATTCTTTCTTTCCCTTCATTTTCCATCTCTGATTCATCTAGATTTCCAAGAATTTCAAATTTATTCTTGCCAGAATTGGACGATCCCTCTGTGGATGGCTTGGATAGTTGTGGCCCTGTTAGCACAAAACTCCACACTTGCTTTGAATGCGAATAGCTGTAGATAGGCAAGCTAGAACTTAGTGTAATTGTAGGAGATGATGCCCTAAGTGTCACTGGCAAC
>SNQJ01S0012950.1:0-10928 GCA_010110895.2 Picea sitchensis | reverse complement strand
TTCTGCAGAAAGTTTCGGGAGGGTTAAAATGTCGCCGACATTTCCGATATTTTCGATATATCGGAGATATATTCAACACTGCCTTATACAAAGACTAGAAGCTAGAGAGTAGAAAGAAGAATGGAAGAGAGAGAGAGACTACAACTGCTGAAGAAATTGACCCTGAACAATGAAGATAAACCTTCATTATATAGACCCATGAGTCGCATAAGAATGGCAAAAATAGGAGGGCACATATCCCAATAATATTTTCCCTCACGCAAGGCGCATAAGAGAAGAGAGTGAAGTTAGAACCATGCGCTCAAGTGTAACTGGTGTGATGAGAGTAATAACTCATGTATATGCTCTTATTAATTGAAGACCACTGAGAAAGGGGAGAATCCATGCGTGGAAAGAAGGATTTGCGCCCTAAAATAGGGAGAAATAAGGTGCATATGTGAAGGATGGAATGACACATGCGCTAATAAAGGGAGGTGAGTGAGTGGATAAGGGAGAGCGCATGATAAGATGCATGTGCATGGAATGAGACAAGGGGAGTATACGTGGGAAGAAAGAAGGGAGTAAGGAGGTGCATTAGATAATGGGGAGTTAAATGGAGGAAAAGACAAGTGCGCATGAAATAGGAAGAATGCGCTAGGAAATAGGAGTTAGGAAAAGGAGGAGGCTAAAAAATAGGGAAAAGGGAGGCACATTAAGATAATGCGCTAGGAAATAGGAGTTAGGAGGAGGCTAAATAATAGGAAAAAGGGAGGTGCATGTATGAAACAATATGCTAGAAAATAGGGAAGAGAAGGATGCTAAAAAATAGGGAAAAAGGGAGGCGCATTAATGAGGAAACCATGCGCTAGAAATTAAGGAGAGAAAAAAGTGGAGGCTAGAAAATAGGGAAAAGGGAGCCGCATTAAGACAATGCGCTAGGAAATAGGGAATATGAGAGGATATGCGCTAGGATTTAGGGAGTAATGCGCTAAGTATAGGGATCTAGCACATGAGGAGAGATAATAATAATGAAGAGGAAGGGAACTGTGCATGTGGATGAAGAGAATAACATGCACACGTGTGGATAAAGGGAGTGAGTCTTTAATAGACTTTCATATGCCAAAAATACCAATATGCCACCTCATCAAAGCATGCATGCGCCACATATCCTCATGTAATGATGTGCCATGTGTCACCCTCTAAGACTGCCACTTGTCGGAATTTTGAACTTGCCACATGTCACCCTGCATGGCGACCACTTCGGCTAAATATAGCTCTGCTAAAAGCTAAAAATAGAAACTCGCCACATGTCAATGAAAATACAATTGTTGGATTCGATTTTAGTGAGGAATCCAAATATGCGATCATAATTGACATGCAAACAACTGCTAAAAATAATAAGTGCTCGCATGTGGCTCGAAATGGGCTCATTGGATTCAATTTTCTGCAAGGAACCCGAATATATGCTCGGAATCATCATCTGAACCTTGGAACTCCAACTTGCTAAAAATAGTAAACATGCTCGCATGTTGTTCGAAAAAGGCTCACTGGAACTGTGAGCTCGCAAGGACTTTGAATATGTGATCAAAACTGCTATGCGTACCTCCGACTTCTGTCTCCTAAAAAGTAGGGAATATGCCAAAAATAGACATCTCTCTATCCATGAAGACCTGTGCTAACTCCATGTATGAAGCAAAGAACCGTCACTAAACCAACCCTGTACTTGTACTCGTATGGGAACCAACCTTATCTCATACCGACCTTTCCTCTCTTCTTATATGGGAGCTGCTTTTGCACTCCCACATTGTACTCACATTGGATGTATCCTCTAGTCCCATTGACCTACTTTTTTGGTCATTTGATGGACATTAATAAAATTATCTTATCTTATCTATCTTTGGGAAAAATCTCTAAATGCCAGTGCAAATAAGTCATGCTGGCTCTTAACCCTCAAGATTTTCAAGGGAGAAAATCCAGGGGTTAACAGGCCCGTTATGTGAGGAATTTCTATGACTATTAAGAACCATCTTGAACTTGGATTCTTTTCCTGATTGTTGCTTTGGGGGAGGTTACTCTTGGAATTTTGGGTAGTTTTTGGCAGAATGCCCATAAACATGGCATGCATTGCACTTGAATGAAATCTGTTCATAATCAAGGGTTTGGTTGTGGCTCCACCCATCCAGATTGATTTGTAGCGTTTTGGTAGTCTCTTCTCTAGATCCACCTCCACACATATTCTTTCTCAAGAGTACAAGTTTCCTTTTGGTTCTGCTTGGTCAATGAATCGGCGAACTTGTTCCCAATATCCTTGAGAGAGATTTCATTGCAAAAAATCAGAGGAAGATGTGGTAAACTAACCCACACCGGGGCTTCTGTAATTTCCTCTTCAGGATTAAAGTCGAGGAGCCACAACGATAGATACATTCCCTTAGATCCGATGAAGTAGAGTCTAGAGCAAAAAACCAAATCTTGTTCTTCCATATTGAGAAAAATAAAAACAAAATAATTGCAACTAGTCGCAAATGATATTACCTGTCCTTGGATCTTGGGAGTCCAATGCTCTACCACTCATTTTTCTACAACTCTTGGGTTGGACCAGAGGCCTATAAACTTTCCAATCAATGTACACTCAGATAGAATTAGGGCCTTTCTTCTTGGTTCAGATGACTAAAGATCCAACCGTGGAGTGACTTCCAACCTTTTTACAAATCTTCTTTGCTCAGGCTGATTTCTTTTAATTGGATTTAGGGACCCAACCAAGGCATTAAACACCTCTATCTCAAATCAATTGGCATCTTCCATTGAGCTTGAAACTAAAAATTGGTTGGCCTTGAAGGTCCCTTCACGCTTGGATTTGGATTCCCTACATGATGGATGTAATGTCCCCACTTTGGCACATCATTATATTACAGAGTGTTATGCTGACCAGAGTAGCCAGACGTGGGTAGGCTTTCCAATGAATAACTAGCTTGGATCTCTCCCACTTGAGCTTGCATATAGATCGACAACACGTGGGTCTGTGAATTTGCAACGATAGCTACGGTTTACCCTAGCTGTAGGAGGGAAGCGAATCACTCATATTCGTGCAAAAAATGAGAGGGTTCTATGTAGTATGGATTACTTACTGTTACTGTGAGCAAAAGTTGACATTTAATCCCTATACATGTGTACTTTTTGTTTTTTAAAATTTTAACACAAACAAGAATTTTCATTACTTTGAAAACTTAGAGTAGAATGGCCATACTTGTAATCTGTAGTACATCATATCTAGTGCATTGCAAAACATTTTTTTTTCAATCTAAAAAAGAACTTCGTAGCCAACACCCTTAACCAACCTTAGGGTCATACCATTCAAAACACTTAAATTCTCACCCTTCCATTTCTATGTTCCTTCCACTTACAATTTATTTGAAATTTGACATAGCTGTATGCTCCATATGTTTTGATTTTGAATTGCCCTTTATGGGCCGAGAATGGTTATCCTTAACCTTTGTGCCATCTTGGCAGCTATCTTTTGAGATTTGGATATGCGTCATTGTTGAAACATCCAAACATATATGGGGCCTCCTTAGATAGCTTATTACCATCAAAGATGTCCACCGCCTCATTGTTGACGGGTTCTTGTGCATTGCTTGGTGAATCAATGACAACCTCCTTAGACACCAACAAAGGTTCTACATCTTTAAAACATTTGAAATTGGTTCCACTTGAAGGGCCGCTTGAACTTTTGACTCGTTGATAATGTGCTACACTCCAAAATTTCCACTCCAAGCCTTGCTGATAGAGTGCTACACTCCAAAACTATCCACTTCGGGCCTTGCACCATCAATGTTAAAGTCTCAATCCCCAACACCTAGATAAATTATTACCTTGCGTTTTTCCTTGCTGATAATTAAATTATAGCACACAGAATAAAATATATTGGCTGGAAAAAAATAAAACAACGGAAGCAACTAGAAACCAAACTTCACATGTGCACACATAAATTCTGCCCTTCAAATAAGCTTTTCATTAAAATAATATCAAAGCTTATAAGGGCTCCCAAACTAGGAAAACTGCCCATTGAGAAAAGAACTAGAAAAAATACAGCCAACACCTGCAACCCAACCACTCTGCTTTTCTTGTATGACCCTGTACCTGCGACATGTACAAACTGTATGCGCATAGCATGGCCTGTACAACACGTATGTACGCACCCTGAACCACTTGTCCGACGCGTAAGTACGCGTCGCGAACCACTTGTCTGGTGCATATGTACACGCCCTGGGTTATTTGTCTGGCGCGTATGTACGTGCTCTGGGCTATCTGTCTGACGCGTACGACGCTACTCATGCCTCTGTACGACCTGTACCTGCGATCGATTTGCTGCCTAGATTTGTCCTTGCTATCGAATCTGTTTGCTGCTGCCCACTTGCTTCCTTCTCCTTTGGACTGAATTGATCTCTAAATGAAAGTCCTTCTTCACCCTTGCTAAGATCTCCTTGAGCAAAAGTCCTTCTTTGCTCTCTTTATGAGTCACTGACTCCAAATAGATGTGTCTTCTCCTTTCACCTTGGCTGCCTTTTATAACATTGAGTTGAATCCCTAACCCTAATCTCCAAAGTGATCAACGAATGAGATTAGATCTCACCTCACTTGAGATCAACGGTTGAGATTAAATCTAAATCACTAATGTAATTAAATTACATTTTATTAAACTTTTCCTAACTCAATAATTAAAAGACATTCACTTTAATAATTCCTTTAATGAAAGTGAATTTCCAAAGTTTCTAAAAGGTCCTTTGGACTACTTCCACACGTCTGACACTAGACCTATGCGGAAGTACCAGCCAGATGCTACAAACTTCAACAATCGAAAGAAACCTTAAAGGGAAAAGTATAGCGATGTGTTAGTGTTTTTGAGCCCCGATAGATCCAACATTTGAACATAATGTTCTCAGAATCCCAAGGTTGTGTCATATTTTCCCTAAATTCTCCAACATCATAGCTTTCGATGAAACCCTTTGCATAGGTCCATCTCCAGACAAATTCAAGCGCATGGATAATTTTCATTGCCTTCATTTCTATTATCTTTTGGGGTAGCTCGAACAGGTACTTCTACATTGGCAGTGCCTAGAATGCAAAGGTGTTCGAGCAACACTCTCTAGATATCAACTTTATTGTTTAAGTGGCTTTTATTTAATGAATAGTGATTTTTTATAAAGTTGTGTGACTTAAGTGATTTAAGTCATCTCAACGAGAGATTAAGTCCCAGCCGTTGATCTCAAGAGATCAAGATCAGATATTGATCGTTGATCACTTTGGAGATAGGGTTTTGGTCATTAGGAGATTATAAAAGCAGATTAAGGAGAGTGAGAGGCACACAATGAGTGCATAGGAGCAAGAGGGAGTCTTGCTCATGTATTTGTGTTACACATTGTGTGAGGAGGTGAGAGAGTCACATACACAATGTGAGAGACTTATAGAGAGTGTGAGGGTGTGAAAGACACATTGAGCTGAGAGGAAGAGGGTGATTTGGCTGAGTAAGAGGGTGAATTTGCAGTTGGAGGAAAGGCTGATTTTTTGGGGCCGAAAAAGCTGGGCCAGAAAAAGCAGGGCCAAAAAAGCTGGGCCGAAAAATCAGCCGAAAAGCAGAGCCGGAAAAGCAGGTTGCTTTTGCTGAGCTGTAAGAAATTTCTGAATTCGCTGCTGTAATTTTTTCTTCCTCTGAAGCCAATAAAATCCTCTCACTCACTGGTTTTCCCTTCAGGGCTTTTCCAGGGGCATTGCCCAGAAATATCTGTGTTCAAATGTGTGTGTTGTTTATGATTCCGCTGTGCATTTTTAATGGTTAAAACTCAGCTATAAATCTTCTGCATAGTTTACAGAATTTATATCAGCAGTAGATTAAATTCTGAGTTATTAAATTATTGGCATAAAATTTCTGATTGCTGGGTTTAAAGAAATTTAACAGTTTCCATTCCTGAGTCAACATACTTGGCCAGAGTATTCCCAATATCTTAATAGACCCCTTCCACTCAAAGATGATACTACAAATTTGAACGCTAAATCCACACTGAAGTTGTGGAGATTTCCATTGGACATGGTTAAAATAAGCAAACCAAGGTTCGATGAAAAGACCCAAAGTACCCAAAACCAAGGGCCCTTAGTAAGGATAGAGACCATGTCTTCCATATGCTGGAATTCCACTATTAAAAGCCCCTAGAGTAGAAGTACACGATAATCTCTTTTACGCAACCCACCTTAAAGATTTTTTCACCCATCCCTCCAACTCTGTGGTAAATATTGAGAAAATTGAATTTATACATAACAAGAAAGTCTAAGAACCATTTCATCCCTTGAAGCACCAAGTCAAGGATGGATTCCATAGCATTGTCGACACTAAAGGAGGTTCAACATTTAAACCATTTGAAACTAGTTCCATTGGAGGGGCCTCTCAAACATTTGACTTGCTGACAATTTCCTACACTAAATTGGTGAATTCCAGGCCTTGCATTATCCAAATAAACCTTTAAAGGGCAAAGCCGAGCAATGTGTTATTGTTTCTGCTGGATCCAACATTTTCTGATAGATGCAACATAATGTTCTCATAACCCAAAGGCTGTGTCCACAATTTCCCCATAAGCTCCAAGTAGATAGCTTTTGGTAAAACCCTTGCTTAGGGCCAACTACACACAAATTATGGAGCATGTGATAATATTTATTGCCTTTGTTTTCTCCAATGTTATACTATGTTTTATGGTATGTGGGGATGCGCATTCGATACATCTAGAGACGCTCCCAATTTTAGGGGACAATAAGGTATGTCAGGGGTAGGACATAAGGTACCCAACCACAAATATATAAATATTAAGAATACATTAAACCCCAAATATATAAATATTAAAAATATAGTGATGCTATTTTTGAACTAGCTTCCTCTTATCATGATGAGGGTAATGTGCCCAGATTTAACATTACATGGGAATCTAAGTTGCAAGAAACTTCACTCCCTGTCACCAAGCCCCAAAACATATGAAAATGCGGGTATGGGTACATAAACCGTACTGTACACGTCTGAAATGTTTCCGAGGTGTACTGTCATACAAAAATGCGTCTTACAAAATAAAAACTCGTTTCAATCACGTTTCGGCTTGTACGAGCATGTTTGTTGATTGTTTCAGGCACATGCTTTCAGATTTTCGGTGTGGATTTTTGGATTTTGCATAATGTAATTAATGATCATCTATGGGTTTCCTTTTAAAGTGTCATTTATGTGTATCATTCTTAATTTCTTGTAAGATGATGTGTTATATAAAATCTCTCTCTCTCTCTCTCTCTATATATATATTTTTTTTTTTTGTATTTTTTAGATACCCTGTTTCGCTTGATGTTACCCTTTTGTGGGGGTCACAGTTCCACAACATTCCTATTTCCAAAACCCTTGCTCATTTCAAAGTTTCGTGCACAACTTAGATGGGAATCATTAGCATGATTCAATTCAGTTTCCTTTAGCTTAGAAACCGCGAATGGGGGTTATCTATTTGGCCATAATTGTCTAGTACTCGCACTTTACACCCAATTGTTGTTGCATGTGCTAGCACACATTTATGAACATAGACACAAGCACGAGCATGTCACTTGGTAGGACTTGAACCCTAGTGGGGTCTATATTGGCTACCCTTTTTATCCGACTTGGTAGGGCACCATTGACAATATATTAATGTTTACAATTTTAAACTTTTAAACCATTAAATTTTAATAAACATACACGAATGATGATACCTTCCAATGACCATTCATGATTCCATAAAATATAAAAAACTAAAACTAAAAACTATAATGATAAGTTTGATAAAAATGAGCAAGCACATAATCCAAAATGTAAAATTGCCCAAAATAGTGTACAGTCCATGGTGGCAGATCCCCAAAATATGTGCTCCATGATCTATATTATGATTTTCTACCTCAAGGTATGCCTGAAGGATTTGATTTCTTTGTTCATGTGAACAAATGCTTAACTTCACCACATGCTTAGGTTTTCCCAAAAGATGATAAACTACCCTGGTCTAGGTGCCCTAAAATGATGGCTGTGTCAATTGCATAGCCATCCCTCGTAGCCACCTGTATTGACTGTTGTCACATATTGCAACAAGGGTTTGTTTGTAGCCTCCATCATGAAAAGAACAAAAGTCTATAAAGCAACATGAAAATAACTTCAAAATGACAAATTACATGATACATGATACAGACATGATCTATCACACACAAAATTATTAGACATTAATTAATAATAATCATAACCAAACGTAAACTGTAAAAGAGTAACTGTATATAGATATCAAAATGTATTTCTAAAATCAGATTTGTAACATGTGCTCACCTCCCTAAGCTTGAGAAATCACCTCTCCAGTGATTTGTAGATGGATTTGTGTGTAAAAGTGGCAAAATAATGCTGCTGTTATAGGTTTCAAACCACATTTCCTATGAGAAACAGCAAAAAATTTACTGCTGTGACAAAAATTTGGCCACAAAAATGCCTATCCGATGTCGAATCCAATGAAAACATGCTGCAAATACACTGCTGTTATGAGTTTTCAGCAACCAAACCACTGCTCTGTTGGAAAAATAACTGAGAGGGGAGGGTGAATCAGTTATATATATAAGCTTGAAACTTTTCCTGTTCTTTTGTAAATCTTTCTAGATTATTATTTAATGTGTTGCTGATAACTTAACATGCATAGATATACAATATTTGATCAATCACACAGAATACACAGAGACACTGATTTTCATGAGGAAACCCATAAAGGGAAAAAACCTCTTCTTCTTAGATGTCAATCAAGCTCCAACTTTCATGTACACCACAGTCTTTGAGCACCAACTCAAATATGAGGCTCCAACCTCTGATAGCAAGCTACAACTTGCAGAGAGCACCAACTCTCAGATTTCTCTAACACCAACTAGATGGAAGCACCAACTCCCAGGTTTCTCTAGCACCAACTAGATGGAAGCACCAACTCCTAGAATAACTTCTAGCACCAACTAGAATTTAGAGGACTACAATCCTCCCTAGCACCACCCTACCACCCTTATTGAATCTTACAAAACTTACTTACTTGATCTGTCTCTGATCTGATTTGTTACAACTCAATGTCTCCTCTGCCTTCTTCAGCTTCTATGCTCTGTTCCACTTCTGCATATTTTCTTCGTCTATGCTCCGCTCTTTCTCCTCCTGTGCACCACTCCTCTTTGTTCAGTTTTTCTTCTGTGTTTTAAGCTCTATGCTCCATCTGCATTCTATGCGCTGTGCCTCTTCTGTGCTCTTCAACCCCTTTGCCCGACCTCCTTCTACCTGCATAAATAACCATAAAAAAGCACCCTCTCTTCTCTGTTCTGCGTCATTTTATCACGCCAGGTCCTCTGCCAGATAATACTCGCAACTCTTCGTCTTCTCTGGCAGTTATTCTGAGTCTGTTCGTCATCAGTGGCCGTTATCCTGAGATTCTTTGGCTTCTCCGACAGTGCGACCCTTCGTCTTATCTGTTACAGTTGAGCTTATTCTCTCTGTTACAGTTACAGTTGGTCTTCTCTGACAGTTACAAGAGGTCTTCTCTGACAGTTACAGGAGGTCCTTGCGAAGAAGCTCCTTGCGAACTTCACCCGCACGAACTAGCACCGGGTGCAAGTTTCCCCCACGTGACCACCGACCGTGACCAAACGCCTACCAAAAAGGTGCTACGCGACTTCGTGTTTCGCTATCTCGCGAGTTAGCTCTCCTCCATTTTTCGAAGTTCGAACTCCCAAACTCCGAACTTTGCCGTGTCAGATCAACGATCCATGACCCTCTGTGATCCGACGGCCCAGATCTCCTCTTCGCACTTCGGGACTTCGCGTCTCGAGATATCGAAAGACTGCTCGTCTCCCTTTTTCCGAAACCCGAACTAATGAGTTCTTCGGGACCAGATCTACGGTCCACGCTCTCCTTCCAGCCAACGACTGTGATCACCTTCGCGAACTCGGACTTTGCGAGTTTTTGCTTCTCCTATCTCTGATTTCTCGATTTGCGAATCAGCGCAATGCTGATCTCTCGCCACGTGTCCTCTCTTGAAGGATGACCAGTATTTTCTTCGGCTCCTGATTCTTCAGGTATTCTCCCCAACCTTTCCCGAACTGCGTGGATCCAACGACGGTTGGTCCACACGCTCAGATCTAACGCCTGAGATCTGTTCTCCTCCTCTGCGCGCTCGTTTCTCCTGTCTGGACTCTAATCCAACGGTCCAGATTCTTCACAGTGCTCGATCCGACGACCACTGTCGCTCTTCCTCCTGAGCTTACGATTTCTTCCGACTTAGAAGATTTTCTAAGTATTCAAAGGTTTCGGTCTCCGAACCTTCTCCTGCGAAACCGATTGAAATGTCTCGTCTTTGCTTTTCCTCCTGAGCTCTGTCTTCATAAAAGAGGACTTCTTCCGATGCTAGCATCGTTGCTTTCCTGTTTGCCATCATCGTTGCTGTTCTTGCCATCAATGACAAGCACACTCTTCCTGTAAACATGCCAACAATCTCCCCCTTTGGCATTGATGGCAACCCTGAAAGGCTGCACTATTCTGCTTAGACCTCCAACTGTAGCGTCCAAACCACACCTTTTTCTCCCCTTTTGACATCAATGTCAAAGAAAACTGAGAGTGACTCTGTTCTCCCCCTGATCAGAGATACAATAAGCACTCTCCCTCTGATTAGATATACTATGAGCACTCTCCCCCGGATCAGATAGACTATTTTAACTTGATAACAGGGTCACGCCCAACTTCTGGTGTAGATTCTGTAATGTCCCCCACCTCTTAGAGAGGTGATGAGGAGACTCAGTGGCCTGGGCACCCCCACTAGTCATAGTCTCACACCGAGGGGGGGAAAGTCAAGAAGTTAAAAGTTATATTTTTAAGTTGACTTAAGAAAGGAAAAGGATAA
>SNQJ01S0012949.1:87543-112996 GCA_010110895.2 Picea sitchensis | reverse complement strand
TATCCAAAGAGGGCTTCAAGTAATCTAGGTCGATCCGTACACAGGTGTTGTCTGATGCACTACCACTCAAAGGGGTACCAACAAGGGTTACAAGGGTGGCCAACAGATGTGTGCTTAAGTACCACTTGTATTTCCTACGTGTATGAATCCATCAACCGCAAGTTATGCGCGTAACAACAGATCTATGTGGCTTAAAGACATTAGAATACGTCTCTACCTTGAAAAAAAAAAATTAACCCACACTTTATGCCGAGGAAAGTGCTCTGATACCACTTGTAATATACTAGATATAAAATGTATGCAGAACATAAATAAAATGTTAGAAATGGCAGAATAACAACAATATAACCAGAACATTCACCACAATAACACTAAAATGATAAGAGAATAATAACATAAATAACACTTTGAATCTGAAAGCAATGTTCACGGGCCTCTTTGAGGGGGAAACCTCCAGTTGAGCAGAGCTCTATTACAATAATATCCAAGCTAGGGTTCTCATACCCTCGACTCCTATTTATACTAAAAAGCATCTAGAGGAAGAACCTTCTAGAAGCGGAAGCTTCTATTATGTCTTCTTACATCTGCCTTATTCTATTTTATTGAAAGGCCTTATTAAAATTGAACTTTATTACATCCAAATATATTGTTCTACCTATGTGCAGGTTAGGACCCTAACAAAAGACATGTCGCTCTTATTGTTGATCATGTCTAAGGAAGCAATTTGGGATGTCACTTGTGGAAATGGTACTCAAGCCCATGGGAATTTAACACTGGAAGTACGTTGGGATCGCAATATAATTCCACGGATGATCACCCTCATGGATGCAAAGGAAGTAATGATGAAAGGTAATGTGTTGCAAAGGGAAGTACATGCCATGAATTTGCCTGGACCTTTGGAGCATGGGAAGTCAATTATGAATGAGGATGCATGCATCCTCTCCCTTCGAATTCAAGCTAAGTTCAGGGGAATTGTTCTATTTATCTTGATCGAGGAGTAGAGAGTAATATTTCTGCTTTCTGGTCTGGATAATCAATGTTGGGTATTTTTCCGAGGAACATCTATGGATCAAAGGTTGCATGTGGGGGTAGTACTCAGTTGGCTAGACTTACACGATGGAGGTCTCCATTCCAACTTCTTCTATCTCTGGTTTCCTCTATGGCCGGAGGACAGTATTCTGTGGAATCAATTGCATGCCAGGGCTCTGGTAAGCCTTCTCAGATAGTCTCTAATTTCTATTGGGTCCAAGTCTGTTTCACTTTTCCAAGAAACTCAATTTATTTTTTGGATAGGATGTATAGTGGATGATAGTAGAGGGTGTCTTAGGGAGTGACTCATTCCTCACTCTCTCTGGATAATCACGCCATCACTGTGTATTATTCCAGTGTGGGAAAGTCTGGTGGGTTATTTATCTTTTGAGGGGATGATAATTCTAGAAACCGGTCCTTACAATCAACATAAATCATGACAAAAGGAAAGGAGCCTCAGTTTTCACAGGCAATAGGGGCGGTGGAATCAATGGAGGAAAATTTCACCTTCAACCAACGATTCTCTCTCAAGGTGGATTCACACAATTTGACCTTATCATTTTCCCTAGAAACTCTGGCCCAACACAGAGTGCTAATTGGACAACTCTAGGATGAAGTGGACTTTCTTCACAGAAATGGAGAGTCACTATTGCGACAATTGGACGTGAGGGCATCAACATTAGAAGCTTTAGTTCAGGACCGAGTTATGGGAGACTCTGGAAGGCAGGAGGTAAAAAAACTGAAGATGCTACCTAACTTGAATTTGGTAGTGGTATCTCTAGTTGAAGGAGTGAAAAAGAAAGAGACCTCTTATGACAGTTAACATTTACTATTATGTATTGTTTTTTTTAATGTTTTTTGGGCATATGTTATTAGATATATCCTGAATTTTGTATAGAAATCGAAAGATTTGTTAGGCTACATAAGATTAGTAAGGAACTCTTGGTAATAGACATAATAATGATGTTAGTTTTTGTTCTATACCAACATATCCTCATGTAATCAACAACCTTGGTCGCGCCCTTTTATTGAATAAAAATTTCTCAGTTTGTGTTAAAAAAAAAGATGAACGATAAGAAATAAATTTCAATATAGTAAATTTGATTTATTTTTGTTTCACAACATTATTAAATATATATTTTTAAGTTAAAAATCATCATTACATATAAATACAAATCCAAAACTAACATTAAACTATATAACATAAATCAAATTTCTACACACCACATTAAAACATATTCATTTCAAAGACAAAACTTAAAAACCATAAAAATATAATATAAATATTCATTTTTTTAATAAGTTTTCAGGTTTTTATGCAAAGGAAAAACACAAGTCTAACTGAGAACTGACCATAATAATGGATAAACCATTGCTATCAACAATGCACAAATAAAGAAGCCATTCACTTACACTCCCATACGTAACATGCAAGGAGCTAAGATGTGATTGTAGAAAAATCATGAAACAACCCCCATAAAATGTTGATTAGGTGTGCAACTAAAAATATAACCCAAATCCACCTTCTAATATAGCAATAGAATTCAAAACCATAACAAAACCCTCTATAAACCACTACTTATAAATGGTCATAGTAAAAGAGACATTTGATCCATCTTTGATTTGAAACAAATAAAATTATGCTAAAATGCCTAGTAAACAACATTGTTACATTTAAAAAATGGTATCTAACAAAAACAATCAAACTCGTCAAAGAGTTGCATATCAAAATAGAGGAAAAACCATCAAAGAACTACTGAGTAGCCCAATGTCACCTATAACATGAATGGACAACAAATTCATTATGCCATCTATAGTATAGAAATGATATGAATCCTCCTTAAACAAAATTAAATAGGTGGTTGTTACCATATCCAAACAATACTATAAAATATAATGCAACAAAAAAGTAGTAAAGAGGCATTACCTTGAAATGCAATCACGTGTGGCACATTACAAGAGTAAAGAAAATGACCCTCCATAGAGTCCACCAGCATGAAAAATGACCACTACAACATTAAGCTATGAATTTAGAGGTCTCTGGGCCCAACTCATAGGTTTCTGGGTAAAGTTGAGAAAATGTTTAAAATTCCCTTGGAAGTTGAAACAAATCATTATGATGGTTGGCCTTCAAGTTAGCCCATTAAAAATAAAGGTTGCGATGAAGAAGAGAATTAAATGGAACAAGGAGGAGGAAATGAAGAAGATAAATAGCAAAGATGGGAGCTCAAGGAAGTGGTTTGCCTGATGATCGGAGGAGAAGAAGACATTGAGTTTGTCCCATGATGAGTGAAGATTTTTGTTGAGCCATGGCCATCTACAATTTTCCTACTAGTGAGTAACAATACACTAAATTTGTGTATAACTCACCCTTTTGTAATCAATTTCCTACTTAATAAAATCCTCAATCAATTTGGTTTTCCCATTTGGGTTCCAAGGTAAATCTATGTTGTTATGTGTGTTTAAATGCTATGTGTGTGACTAAGAACTTTATTTTGTGGTGGTTATATTTGTTATTCCGGTTTCATTTCTTGATTAAGAAGGATCGTGCTCTATTTATGCCAATAATAATTACTAGAAACTCGCTTGACTATTAATTAATAACCAACACCTTTAGCAAATCGATTTCCATTGTTTTTTTTTTGTTTGAATTATTATTATTATTTTTTTTCCGATTTATGCTATGAATGAATGAGCAATAGAAGATGGGATTGAGGTTGCAAATGCTTGGTAGTGTAACCATTCGCTACAACATAACTTTATTATGGTTTAATTCATGGAGTAGCTACAACCATGATATTAGGCATTTAAACAAAAAACTATATACTTGCCTGACTATTGAACAATAGTATGCTACAAACTATCCTTCAATTATTTGATTGTTTTTTTCCAGCAAAAAAAAAATCTCGATTATATTGATAATATAATTTTCTTTACATCGCTAGATTTTGTCAAATGTCAATCCCTTCCACATGGATGATCGCCTATGTATGGCTATGATCTGGACCTCGAAAAAAGGCTAGTGATCATAGCCAAAACAAATATTCAGACAAAGTAAAAAGACTACAATACCGATAGTCCTATCTCATGCTGTAATACAGAGGCAAGAGGAGAAAATTAGTTTTTCAAAACTAATTGAGTCCAGATGGAAACCAAAACTTTGAAGGACTAAAATAAGTTTATAAATATGGTTGGGCCCTCATGATTTTCTAGCCAGTGATTATAAGAAATCAATCTGGCTTGATTCTGAAGTGCAGTCTTGGAGAGGGCATCCGTTTTTTTATTGTTTTCTCGCGGAGTGTGGAGAAGAGTGATTTGCCTGAACTTTTGTTGTATCTCTCGAGTTCCATCCATCCATCCAAGAAGGGAGAAACATGTAGCTTTCCTTTGGATTTTAACCAATCTATCACTATTTTAGAGTCCCCAAGTAGTTGGAAGTCCATAAAAAGAACCCTAGATGCCGAGAGAAGAGATTCCCAAGCCCCCATCAATTATTCCTTTGTATTAGTGTCAGGTCCGCAATTGAGAGTCCAACAAATGTGAGAGTTATTTGAAATTCTAATGTGACCACTAGAACCACAGTTGAGACCGTCCATCAAACCAACCTGTAGGCAGTGTGAGGAGAGTCTCATGCTTATGCTTAATTGTTTTTTGTCTTTGGTGTATAGCAATCTATCTTGTAAAGGAACCAAGGGCTTTATGTACAACTGTTGAAGTGGAGGGAATCACATTGGTGAAGATGGTGATGTTCCGCTCCAACCACATGAACCAACAAATAAAGGATGACAGCGCATGGTGAGTTCTCTGCGTGCTACTCCAACACTTGTAGCAATCCAACATCGATGACCCATCCCAAGAAGTAGACAAATGAAGAACAACTGAGATCCGTGCCTAGAACCGTCTAGTAAAAGGGAAATGAACAAAAATATGATGTGCAGATTCCTCCTCCCTATGACAGAGGAGACATAAGCTAGGACCGGTCCACCCTTTTCTTCGTAAGTTATCCCAAGTGTTAATTTTGTTTTCAATGGTTATCCAAGTAAAGAGCTTAATCTTCATCGGGATAATTCAGCTCCAAAATGTTTTCCTCCAGCCATCTGTTGAAAGCGACCATTGTAAATTTGTAATTGCAACATAAAAGTTAGAGACAGATGGGCGGCCCGAGGAGTTTCCTCCTATCCAAAGGAGAGCATCCTCCCTCTCTTGTAGATTTATACCAGTAGTCGATACATAGTTGGTGTAGGTCTTTCATTCTAATGCGAGTGCATCAGAAAGGTCGAGCTCCTCACTAGAGCGCCAGCAGTGGAAGATAGAATTGGTGTTGTTCAAGTCTTTAGCATGGAAGAGAAAAATGATATGTGAGGAATGAAGATGAGTGAGAAGCTGTAGCGATAAAAAAAAAAATTCTCCCAAGCCCATAATGCAGTCCTTTCCTAGGTGGATAGAGTGACCAGTCACTGGGTTCCAGAAGAGCCAGTGGGAGATGAGAGGAGTCATTCGAGCCAAGTTTCTCCAAGTGTAGGAGGCAGAGCTGGGAATGAATGGAGGTGATCTAAGCCAAGTAGCGACATAAACAAGTGGAAGGTATTTGTCCAAAATGACTGTGTGCCAAATCCCTGTAGTTGTTAATACACACCAATGTGTATTTGCAACAAGAGATAAATTGAAGAAGAGGATGTTCCTAAGGCCCCAACCACCTTTTTGTTTTGGCTTTGCAAGAGTGTCCCAGCTATAGAGGTGGAGGTGGTGTGAGGATGTACAACCCGACCAAAGGAAGTTGAAGGAGAGCTTGTGGAGCATGACCACTGGAAGGGCAACCAAATCCATCCAATAAACCGTATGACCTTCCAGAAAATCTTTTAAAAGAGTAAAGCACCCACCGAGGGAGAGCCAACGGTTGCACCAATTCCCAATTCTATTTTCCACTTTTGCCAGGAGCCAGTTCAAGTCTGCAATCCTGTAGGAATCTGCCTTCATAAAATATCCTAGGTAATTGAATCCTTCAGACATATTTATAAAAGTATGTGGGAAGAGAACTTTAAGGTGATTCTATGACTGATCGAAGAGATTTGAAAAATGAAAAGTGGACTTGGACCAATTTATATGTAGTCTTGAGGCCCTGCTAAAGACTTGTACAATGTTTTTTATTTCTAGCCATTCAAGTATAGAGTCATTGGTCATTATCAAAACATCGTCTATGAAAAGGAGATGAAGAATATTTATCAGCCTTGATACTTTTACACCTGTCAAGTTCACTTATGACTGGCCATGTTTGAGAAGAATACTCAGGCCTTCCATGACTAAAATAAAAAGTAGTGGGGAGAGAAGGCATCCCTGTCGCAAGCCTCGACCACTGTGAAAGAAAGGAGAGGCTTCTCCATTAACCAGAACTGAGAAGGTGGCACTTGAGACACAACCCATGATCCAATTGATGAAAATTGAACTGAAACCTGTTTGCACCAGAATCAATCGAAGAAAGTCCCAAACTATACAATCAAAGGCCTTTTTTAGATCTAATTTAAGAACAAGTGCCTTTGATTTTTTTAGATTTTATACTGTGTAGACATTCTTGAGTTGTGCCTATTGCATCAAGGATTTGTCCGCATATAAGGAAGCCCATTGTTCACAAGACAAAGATCGTGAGAGAACCGACTTTAGACAATTGGCGATAATTTTTGTAATCAATTTATAGCACAAATTTCAAAGTGATATAGGTTTGTAATATCCAAAGGACATTGGGTTGTTTTCTTTCTGAATCAATGTCAGGAAAGTTGAGTTTATAGATCCTGAAACTCTTCCCCGTATTTTGGGGTCTTCAATCAATTCAAGAAGATTCACACCAACTAGATCAAAGTAATGGAGAAAGAACTTGACGGTCCAGCCGTCCGGGCCGGGGATTTTGTCAGTTGCAAAAGAATGAAGAAAATTTATGAACTCCTATAGGGAACAAGGTCTGTCCATGAGGCGAATGTCCTCGACAGTAGTCAAACAAGGATAGAGACTTGCCACACTAACTGAGTCCAGGAGCGATGGATCGGTCCTAGCTCTATAAAATGTTTTATAATGTGTAGAGGTTGTTGTTTTTAAACCTGGTTATTCCTTGTGAATAAAACCATCATCATCGATAATATCCCAGATATATTTTTTATTCCTGCGATTAGTAGCGAAGGAATGGAATTTTTTTTTGTTGCATGCACCGCATTTTAACCAAGTTGCCATGCTGAGTTGACACCAAAGTGCCTCTTCTGCCAGGAGGATATTGTTTCATTCGGACTCTAGTCGATCCAGAGTAGAGTCAATGTGTGACTGTCCGCCATCTTGTTGGTCCCTATGGGAAAATTACTCTAGAATCAACTCCAATTCAAGAAGTCTGTTGTTTCTGAGATTTTTTTCCCATCTGTTAACCAATTGTTTCAACGATTTTAACTTCCAAACCAAGTGAAATTGTACATTCTGTTTATATAGGTAGATAGGATCCAGCCATACATCCTTGATAATGGTGTGAAGTTCTGGCTCCAGAAGCCATCTCAGATTGAATTTAAAAGGGTAGGAGGAGAGCTTGCATGGAGCCAAATGAAGAATAATCGAAGCATGATCTGAGAAAAAAGGAAACTCAACCCAAGTCTTTAAACGACTAGCTTGAATATTCAAATATGCATATAGAAGGAAGCGATCCATTCTTTTGGAAATCGCATCAGGTCCCGTGCGCCCATTGCGCCAAGTGGGGACGATGGCAGTCGATGGAAGATCCACTAAGTTGTGGTTTTGTAAGAGCATGTTTTTTTGTCTATGGTGTAATATGTGATTGTGTTTCATTTATGCAATTGATAAAATTCAACAACACCAATTGGAATTGAACAAGAGTGCATTCTACTATTTTCCAACAATGTTACTACATACAACAACATGTGGATGGGAAAATAATCTTAAGTAAATGCCTTGATAGGGTTGCATCATGGAACACAATGATGTGAATGAGGCGTAGTGCTCACTTCTGAAACCCTGCTCAAACATCTGCATATATTTGTGTTTGTAATTGGCCAAAGCGTGGTTGAATTCATATAGATCTGTAGTACCTTGAATGTTGGGCATGAATTTTGTTTGAACAAATTTGAAGTTCTATATAATAACTTGCAATTTGTAGAGAGTTTTAATTGTTGTGTCAGCTCAATTAAATAATATATTTTGATAATTTGTTGGAGAATGCACATATATATGAATGGGTGACGTGTTTTAATTAAAATGAGTTGAAACTTGTCTAGCAAAGTTGCAACATGCAATTTGAACTAATCATTGATAGAGAAATTAAATAGAAGCCTCCAAATATGAACAAGGGTACCCATTCAAGCACAATGAACAAAAATTATTTTTGCATAGGATCCATGTTGATGAAATGAATAGGCCATAGGCCTATCGTTTATGGATAAGAAGTGGACCAAAACTAAATAAATGTCATGTAAAAGTGGACGAATGTTTGTTAGTAGAGAATTTCAAGAATAGCGGAGACAAATAGAGCAACATGAGACCAAATATAGTGGTAAAGCATAAGAATGTACTTCTTAACTAGAACTAGATGAAAATGAAGAGACAATTAGATGATAGAATAATCATGTGACGAGATTAATTTTTTGAAAAACAAAGGAAATAAAAGAGAAGAAGACCCTAATTATGATGGTAGCTTAAGGGTTGAATCCTTGGTGGATTCTTTGGGTGGGATGAAGTGTTACTTTGAGTATGGAAGATTTATAATTTGTAGAGGAAAAAGTGCATGACCATGAGATTTAAATAACACGTTGCATTTTGTTGGGAGTTTGTGAAGCAGGAATGCATATGTGAAGGAAAAGAGAAGATCAAAACGTAGAGAAACATGGAAGAGAAAATATGAAATAAATTCTTTCACATAAACTATAAGAAGAAACTATTAGAACAAATGCAATCTCTTAAGCATAAGGAATAGAGCATGGAAAAGTATATAGATGAATTGTATAGGTTGTTGATATGCACTAGACGTTGAGAAGACTAAGATTAGAGAGTTTTGAGATATGCGGATGATATGAAATTCACCATTCAAGACAAGATCAACCTACAAAAGATGCACTTTATTGAAGAATCTTATCAATTTTCTCTAAAAGTTAAAGAGAAGTTGGTGAACAATTTGAGTTGAAGGGTTTTTGTAAAGAATGGGGGAGGTTTTTGTGTGAGAGGTTATGTTGCAACACATAGAAGAGATGATGCACATGAAGAAAAAAAAGATAATGTAAAATATGGTCGTGAGACTTTTATATGCACAAAAGGTAGAGGTTGTGAAGAGTTTGCAAGGCACGAATGAGGAAATGAAAATACAATGATATATTGCTATACTTAAGAAGATGAAGGCCATAAATCCTTTGATTATCCATAAAGGAATGGAACGTGGAGAAGAAAACTAAGAACTTTGCTATACTAATACATGATAATATTACAAGTATCATAGAACATGCATTTTAATTAAGTACAAAATTAAAACACATAATGATACTTATCTTTGAAACTGTAATACACCACCAACTGTGTGGAGACCTTCCACGAACCTCCCAACCTTAGACCGTGCTACTCATCACTCTCAACAGTAGGTCACCCCTGAGCTGGGACTAAGATCCACCAGGCAAGGGAATCCTAGGCTAGGCAAGGTCAACAAAAGACACACAGTTTACGAGGAAGGATTCTCTCTGAGGAGCCACTTATTCCCACTACTCATAGACTCTCATTCCCCACATGCCTGTTCCACCCCAGGAGTATACACCTTCACTGTCACCAAGACAGTCCTTCGGTTGCTAAACCTCCCTTGCCTTGGCCTTTAGCAACAAACCAGACTGAAATTCTCCGAGCTCTGTGGTAGCTACAGAACTCCTTCCAGGAGTTCTCACTTCCTCCACACACTCTCTCACCTAGAGAGAGTTGCTCACATTCCTGACAACCTGCTTCTTCAACCAAAACCACCTCTCTCACCTGGAGAGAGTGTTGCACATAGGCCTGACAACTTGCTTCTTTAGCTCCGTTCCATCACAAGGAGTACAACAAGGCTTAGCAAGGAATGGATGATGGTAGCCAATCACACTCAGCCAAGGGACTGTGTGGCCACAACATCCCACAATTATAACACACACGACATAGACAATTTCTCAGGTTTCATAGAAGACATGGGTCGGCTTCAGAGGTGCGTGGCTATGCAGAGGTCCAGTGTAGAGACAAAACGGTTCTCGGGAAGGATTCCAGTGAACTCAGGCGGAGTATGGAAGGTTCACAAAATGACTCAGGTGACAGATTTCGTGTCTCAGGTGCGTGCTTGAAAATTGCAAAGGATGAATACAGAGGCCACAGAATTCACATGAATACACCAATCAACTTCCCAGTTCTAGTTTCCAAGATTGCGTGAAAAGAAAATTAAGTAGAGGTCATTCATGGACTCCCAACGTTCTGACAACTGACGATAGAATGGAGGACGAACCACCATCACAGCTCAATTCTTGGGTTAAATTGCATGTGCCTGGGCCGACACATGTCACCCATGAAGCTGCATGCACTCCATCAAGTATGCGTTCCCTTTTGCACACGTTGGGGATGCATGAGTTGCCTCTCCTAGGACTTAGGATAAAAACATACCTTTCACACCACTTTGGAATAATAATAAATTATTATTCCTAAGGACTTAAGCCCTCAGGCTTAGCCCCTCTTCCTACCTCTCATCCCCCTCTCCCTTACCCATATTGTGGAAGCTTAGTCCCCCATCACTCTTTCTTCATGGTCGGTCGACACGCAACGATGTTTATATATTATATTAATGATCTGCATAATTATATATACAAAATCAAACTCTTGGCTTTAACACTTAGGCTCTCCGGCCTAATAAACACATAAGCCCACCAACTTATCAATACTCGGCTCACCAACCTACAAAACATGATTACAATTCATAATATAACTTGGGCACTATCAGGGGATATTACAATCCCCTCCCCTTATTTTTGCACTATCCTCAGTGCAAATCTTTACACAACATCATCAAGCTTTTCAAAATCTTCAAAAAGATGTGGGTATTTTGCTTGCATAGAATCCTCATGCTCCCATGTCACATCCTCAGGACCGTACTAGGTCCACTGGACCTTTACAAGCCTTATGGCTTGATTCCAGAGATTTTTCTTTTCCGGTCCAATATGCGCACATGATGCACTTGAAAGACACCTTCTTGCTCCACTTGAATCACATTCCAGTCGATAAAATGATTAGCGTCAGGTATATATTTCTTAAGAAATGAAACATGAAATACATTATGTACAGTCATGGATGCACGTAATGCAATCATATATGCAACTGGCCCAATCCTTTCTAGGATTTCAAATGGCCCACAAAATCTGGTTGCCAACTTGGCGTAGTTTCCTAGCTTCAGGGAACTTCTATTGGCTTTTACTTTCAGGAAAACATGGTCACCCACTTTAAACTCTCTATGGGTTCTGTTCTTATCAACATAACTTTTCTGCATGTCTTGGGCAGCTTTCAAATTCTGCTTAATTTTTAGTATCTGTTCTTCCATTTCCTTGAGCAACTCTGGCCCAACTACTGCCCTATCAACTGGATTATCCCAACTCACTGGAGTATTTCACTTTCTGCCATAAAGTGCTTCAAATGGGCTCATCTTCAACGATGCTTGATACCCATTATTGTAGGTGAATTCTACCAAGTGTATGTAGTCTTCTCATTTAGATGGTTTGTCCATCACATACATCCTTAGTATGTCTTCTATCACTCAATTCACCCACTTTGTCTGTCCATCAGACTCAGGATGATAAGTTGTACTGAAGTTCAGATTCATTCTAAACCCCTTGAATAACCCTTTCCAGAAATTTGAGGTAAATTTCGGGTCTCTGTCATACACAATTGTCTTGGGAATTCCGTGCAATCATGCCACTTCCTTCATAAAAATATCAGCAACATCCGATGCCTTGTGAGTAGTCTTTAACGAAATGAAATGGGAAACTTTCGTAAGCTTGTCCACTACCACCATGATTGAATCATGTTGCTTGCCTATTCTGGGAAATCCCATGATGAAATCCATTGTCACCACTTCCCACTTCCACTCAGGAATGGGTAAAGGTTGCAGCAACCCTGTTGGGTGTCTATGCTCAACTTTAACCTTCTGGCACTCCATACATCTAGTGATATATTCTGCAATCTCTTTCTTCATACTTGGCCATAAGTAATGGCTCTTGACTACTACCACAATTTTCTGATATCCAGGTTGCTCTGCATGAGGCACATTATGCATTTCATGCAAAATCGCAAGTTTCAAATCCTGGACATTAGATACATAAATTTTGTTCTTGTACATAAGTATTCCATCATTTTCCAATTTATAAATATCCACTTTCTGTGACATCTTACCTTGTTGTAGCTTTGCTACCAAATCCTTGTACTGCAAATCTGTATTTGCAGCCTCCAAAATTTTTCTTTTAATATCAGTTCGGTACATGCTAATGGCTGTAACATGTAATTCATGCACTCTCCTGTTGAGTGCATCGACTACTTTATTTTCCTTCCCTTTGATATGATCGATATCAAAATCGTACTCATAGAGAAACTCCAACCACCTACTATGTCTAGCGTTCAAGGTTGGCTAATGAAACAAGTACTTCAGACCATTATGGTATGTTCTTAGTTTGAACCTCCTTCCCATGAGGTAATGTCTCCATTTCTTTAGAGCGTGTACTATGGTTGCCAACTCCAAATCATGAGTTGCATAGTTCCTTTCGTGCTCTTTCAACTTTCTGGATTCATAACAGATTACGAATCCATTCTGACTGAGGACTCCTCCCAGTCCTTCTTTGCATGCATCTGTGCACACCACAAAATCTTCATTTGGATATGCGATCCTCAGGATTGGAGAACTGGTTAACAGTTGCTTCAATTTCTGAAATCTTCTCTCACAATCCTCTGTCCACCAAAACTTCTTCTCCTTCCTTTGCAAGGAAGTGATAGGGTAAGCTATCCTCAAGAACCCTACAATAAACCTTCTGTAAGAACCAGCTAGACCCATAAAGGATCTGACTTCTATCATGTTCTTTGACGCTGACCATTCTCTGATGGCCTCAATCTTCTCAAGATCTACAACTATCCCTTCCTTTGAAATAATATGCCCCAAGTAATGGATCTGCTCCTAATAAAACGTGCACTTACTCAACTTGGCATACAGTTGGTGCTCTCTTAGAACATGCAACATCATCCTAAGATGTTGTTCATGCTCTTCCTCCAACTTGGAATACACCAGAATGTCATCCAGGAAGACTATGACGAACTTGTCTAGATAGTCCTTGAATACACCAATCATCAGGCACATAAAAGCATCGTGTGCGTTTGACAACCCAAAAGACACCACTGTGAATTCGTAATGACCAGACCTTGTTCTGAAGGAAGTCTTGCTGATGTCTTCATTGTTTATCCTTACCTGGTGATATCCCAACCTGAGATCTATCTTTGAAAATATCTTCGCATCCTTCAACTGATCGAAGAGGTCATCAATCCTCGACAGAGGATATTTGTTCTTTACAATTACTTTGTTCAATTGTTTGAAATCGATACATAATCTCAACGTCCCATCCTTCTTCTTCATAAATAGGACCGGGGCACCCCAAGGTGACACACTTGGGTGTATATACCCCTTCTTCAGAAGCTCTTTAAGCTGCAATTGCAGTTCTTTCAGCTCTAGCGTACTCATTCTGTAAGGAGCTTTTGACACTGGAGCTGCTCCAGGCATCAAGTTTACAGAGAAATCAATATCTCTCTTCGGGGGTAGTCCAAGTACCTCCTGGAATACATCTTCAAACTCTTTTAGTACCGCATGATCTCCAATATTCGACACCTTATCCTTAGGTGTTTCCTCCACATGGGCTACAAATAATTGACAACCTTTTCTGTAACACTTCTTCAGCTGCATTGCTGAGATTTCTCTGATAGCAACAACTTTGGGAACTCCTTGGATTGTTTTTCGATTTCTTTCCTCATCCAAGCAACTGAATGCCTTGTTACGACAATCCAATATGGCATGGTGCTGATCCAACCAATCCATCCCAATTAGACAGTCATACGAACCTAAATGCATAACATTCAATTCAGCCTTTGTGCTCAGTCCATTCATGTCCACTGGACATGACTTAATTAACTCAGTGAGTTTTCTCTTGGTTCCTGTAGTGAGCTGCACTAACCAAGAATTTTCATGTTTGCTTCTCGACAAATGAAAACTTTCCACCACTCTAGGATCTATATAACTATGGATATCCCCCGAATCAATTAAAATAGTGAAGGGATGGTTATTGAGCATACCTTCCACTTCAATCATGTGTGATTGAAATTCAGTTTGCTTGTTGTCCAGGGCTGCATAGATGCTTGGCATTCTACTACCCATGCCCTCCACTGTTTCATCCTGCTATACATTGTGGACAACTCTCACCTTGTCATTTTTGTGGGGGCAATCTCTGTACCTATGGTTTCCTTTACAACCCCAACATTCCATAGGTGGTTGTCTTGGCATTTTCCCACCTACTCCAACCTTCCTGGGATCTCTAAAAGATGGTTGTCCTTTAGGAATGTTTCTGAAAAAAAGGTGGCTTAGTTCCCTTCTCCCTCTAATCCATATTGAATTTCTTCTTGCCTTCCCAAGCCTTCCGGAAAGTAGGCTTCTCTCTTTGCTTCTCATATAAGCATTTCACTCTTCTTATTGTTTATTCCATAGTTTTTGGGTTATCATACTGGATATTGTCCCCAATGGAAGGTGGCAATCCACTCAGATACCTTTGAATATTGACAGTCCCATCCTTGATGAACGAAACATACTTCAGTAATTCCAAAAACTTTCATTCGTATTCATCAATGGTCATGCTGCTCAGCTTGAGTTCAAAGAACTCTTTCATCTTTCTGTCATAATATCTTTTAGTCAAGTATTTCTTTTCGAAATATATCTTGAATTCTTTCCAAGTGATATCTTGCTCTCTAATGTGCTACACCTACACAAGCTAATCCCACCACATGGATGCCTTTCCCTTCAATTGATACATTGCAATTCATCCTTCTGCATGAGAGGAATAATTCTATAGTTGGAAATATTTCCTCATGCCAAGCAACCATGTCTCGACATCTTCCTCCTTCTTATGTTCTCCATCAAATGTTGGAGGATTAATCTTGTTCATTTCTCCCTTCAGTTCATCCACTCCAGATCTCCTGTGCTTTCTGGTAGGAGATGGGCTTGAACTACTGTGTGCCCTCCTCTTGGAGTGACCTTGGGAGTGATGATGGTGTTTACCAACGCTCCTTGATCTTCTTCCCTCAGAAGTCGGGTGACTCCCGGTTTTTCTCGAGTCTCTCTCCCGGCCCAACTTCTTTTCTATTCTCTCTAGATTCTTCAACTTTAATTTGAATTCACCTTGTTTATCCTGAGCTTTCCTGAGATTTCTGCTATCTGTTCAGTGAGTTTGGGCATCTTTCTACAATTTTTCAATGATCTTCATTATATTCCCTTCCTTATATATCTCTTCTCCATGCCCATTGGAGTTCGACCCTTCAACTCCCAAATGAACATCCATCCCTTTAGATTCGTTCTCTGAACTGGAAGCATTCTGTGTCTCTTCCATTTATTTTGCACTCAGTGGCAATTCTACTCGGTTCTGGAACTTGCTAAACTTCTGCAAACACAATGTGCAGACAACCGGAATTTGTCAGGCCATTATTCCTTAACAAATCCCACAACATTCATAAACAAATATGAATTAATAAAAAGTTCAGATTTCATGAATTTTCCAAGCTCTGCTCGGCTCTGTAACAATCCTTCGGGCTCTAGCCCCTTCTCTCTTAATCCCCAACCCACGTGATCGCAGGTTGTGACCACTCGCTTAGCAAAAAGGGTGCTTCATGACTTCGCGTTTTGGGAGGTTTCAAAGCACTTCACAACAACTTCCCAAATTTCAGACTAACAAACTCGCGACGTAGGGCGGATCAACCATCCACGTCTACCCAGCATCCAACGGTTGACACTCATTGTGGAACCTCAGGCATCTAAGTTTTGGTACTTCGGGACTTCAGAAGATTTCACATCCGCACACCTCGAACACTTCCATGTCACCTTAGGTGATGCCATTACCTTACATCACTTAATGTTTTCCCAATTGTGGGGGCATGCAATGATGGTTTTGGAGTAGCCCTCCCTTCATTCCGTAATTCTCCTGATGCTGACATGTAACCCCTCAGTGAAACCACAGTTTGTATTGCGGGACCGCCTTGGATAATTATCTTTCGTGCAAATTGGGTCTCCGCAATGTCTCCTGGCCGTTGATCTTGATGTATCGTGATCAATGTCATTGTGGGTCCTTCGACCCTTAACTATTTTACGTAAACTTGGGCCCCACTAACCCTGCTCACACAGGATTCCACATGACATAATACTAGCGACGTCATCTGGCCCCACCACGTATACTCTTTCGCTTCGGAACTTCAGACTTTAGGAGTTTGTGCAATGACACATCCCACTTCTTCTGACAGCCGAACTCTCGAAATTACAATCTGCTCTTCTGCGTGATCCAACGGTTAAGATCTTTTCTCTAGATCTACGGTGTAGATCTCCCTCAGGACTTCGGGGTTTCGGGTTTTGGGCATTTATACCTCTGCGCACCCCGCTTCTCCTGATTGTCGAACTTCGAAGGGATTCTAGGATAACCCTCCTGTACCTTCTCTAGATATAACAATCATATTGAATTTCCCTTCTGTCTGAACAGATCCTACGACTCCAACACCCCAAGTGTTGAGTTCTCCCTCTCTATGGTCAAATACCACGNTTTTATTCTACTGCTACTCCTCCTGACCTTCGTAACATGACTAATGTAACCCCTTGGCACTTAGAAATAATCTAAGGTTCAAAATTGGTTCCTCTGAACACCATTTCCACTCGAAACCTTGGGTCCAAAGACCACTTATCTGACCCATCCAGGCTCAACATTGAAAACATGGCTTTGATACCATATTGTAACATCCCCGGCCACCAATAGGCTGGGCAATGCCACCTACACAACCTTAGCTTAGCCTTTAAATATCTGATACCATATTGTAACGTCCCCGACCATCAACCCACTTGCCTGGAAACGCTACTTCGCGGAAATGTTCTTAAGCTTAAATATATAACATGCATTATTTATAAAGAATAAGCATTAAATCAAATTAAGATATTTGACATGGATTTACTGTTGTCATGCAGACTTAAACATAATTAACAACAATTCAACTAGCAACAAAATACATGATAATATTACAAGTATCACATAACATGCATTTTAATTAAGTACAAAATTAAAATACATAATGATACTTATCTTTGAAACTATAATACACCACCAACTTCGTGTAGACCTTCCACAAACCTCCCAGCCTTAGACCGCACTGCTCATCACTCTCAGCAGTAGGTCACCCCTGAGCTGGGACTAAGCTCCACCGGGCAAGGGAATCCTAGGCTAGGCAAGGTCAACGAAAGACACACAGTTTATGAGGAAGGATTCTCTCCGAGGAGCCACTTATGCCCACTGCTCACAAAATCTCATTCCTCACATGCCTATTCCACCCCAGGAGTATACACCTTCACTGTCACCAAGACAGTCCTTTGGATGCTAAACCTCCATTGCCTTGGGCTTCAACAACATACTGGACCAGAATTCTCCAAGCTCTGTGGTAGCTACATGACTCCTTCGAGGAGTTCTCACTTCCTTCACGCACTCTCTCACCTGGAGAGAGTCGCTCACAGGCCTGACAACCTACTTCTTCAACCACAACCACTTCTCTCACCTAGAGAGAGTGTTGCACACAGGCCTGACAACCTGCTTCTTCAGCTCCATTCCAACATAAGGAGGACAACAAGGCTCAGCAAGGAATGAATGACGGTAGCCAATCACACTCAGCCAAGGGACTGCATGGCCACAACAACCCAAAGTTATAACAGACACAACATAGACAATTTCTTAGGTTTCACAGAAGACGCGAGTCGACTTCAGAGGTGTGTGTCTATGCAAAGGTTCAGTGTAGAGACAAAACGGTTCTCAGGAAGGATTCCAGTGAACTCGAGAAGAGTATGGAAGGTTCACAGAACAACTTAGGTGACAGATTTCGTGTCTCAGGTGCGTGCGTGAACATTGCAAAGGATGAATACATAAGCCATATAATTCACAGAAATACACCAGTCGACTTCCCAATTCTAGTTTCCAGGATTGCATGACAGGAAAATTAAGCAGAGATCATTCAGGGACTCCCAGCGTTTAGACAGCCAACGACATAATGGAGGATGAACCACCATCACAACTCAATTCTTGGGTTAAATTTCATGTGCCTGGGCCGACACATGTCGCCCATGAAGCTGCATGAAATCCATCAAGTATGCGTTCCCTTTTGCACACGTTGGGGCTGCATGCATTTCCTCTCCCAGGACTTAGGATAAAAACATACCTTTCACACCACTTTGGAATAATAATAAATTATTATTCCTAAGGAAATAAGCCCTCAAGCTTAGCCCCTCTTCCTACCTCTCAACCCCCTCTCCCTTACCCATACCATGGAATCTTAGTCCCCCATCACTCTTTATTCATGGCCGGTTGGCACACAACGATGTTTATATATTATATTAATGATCTACATAATTATATATACAAAATCAGGCTCCTGGCCTTAACACTTAGGCTCTCCGGCCTAATAAACACATAAGCCCACCAACTTATCAATACTCGGCTCACCAGCCTACAAAACATGATTACAATTCATAATATAACTGGAGCACTATCGAGGGATATTACATGGACCTATATGGCATTTTGATTTTCAGGAAATATAGAGAAGGGCATTTGGAGCATCTAAGGTTGATATTTGAGGTGATGAGTAGAGAATGACATCAAATCAATATAAAGAAATGTGTGTTAATGAAGGATAAGTTAGTGCATCTTGGATTTGTTTTGATCCAAAAGGTTTGAGCATGAATTTAGAGAAGGTCAAATAAATTTTGAATTTTCTTATGTCGACAAATGTTATTGAGGTAAGGAGTTTCAATGGTATTGCAACATTATATAGGAATTTGTTGTCATTTGGGTAATCCCTTACTAACTTACCATTGGATATTAACATATATTAGCACACAAACATGCCCAAATAGAGATAAATTGTAAATAAACAAAAACCTAAATCATAAATTCATAAGCACATTAAGTTTGATAGTAAAATAAAGCATTATGCTAAGTTAATAATGTAGGAAAACAATATAGAAACACATAATATAGATACATTGTTGGTCGCAATTTGCCCAAATATATTGTATTGGTCTAGTTGTATTACATATGGTATAAGATCTCACCTAATTCCTTTTATCTTTTCAATCCTAGTCTATTTATAAATATTCCATAGTGAATAAGCATGTGGTTTTCAGGTCTAGGTTAGATTGCAAATATGCAAAGATTACAATTATTCAAACAACAAAGAGTGTAGAATGCACACAAACATCCAAGACATACTGAATGTACATTAAATGTTACACAATTAGAGGGTGTGAAGGGATTTCAACAAGAGTGCTAACCATTCTTCAACATTATCCAACCCATAAAGTATGTTTCATCCTAAATCATGCGGGGCTTACACTATTTGTTCCTAAAAGCACGCTTCATATTGAAGCATGTGGGGCTCAAATATATCTAGATCTAAAGGAAGAAACATTGAAGTGTTGATTTGAAGGTGTTGGCATGAATAAGAAGTTGGAATCAAACTTTAATTCTACATGTCCAAACATTGAACTTCCAAAAAGATTGTGTGGAAGGAGAAGCCAACTTTATACTACAAAAATGTTGGTGTGCACTAGAACACGAGAATTATTGAGCTAACCATAAACCAAAATATTCAAAAGTGTGCAAAAAAAATATCTTCCTAAGTTGGCATGAAAGGTGGCCAATTGTGTTGCAACCCCAAAATCAAAATCTATCTCTACTACACAATATTAGTGGAGATGTTGACGATAGTTCATTTTTCATCTCTATATTTCTCAAATTAGGTTATGTTTGTCATTGGAGTGTGTGAATTTCATCTCCAAGAATATACAAGAGATGGGCAATACGAACGGTCTAATGAAGTGTGCCATAGAAACCTTGATATCTGGTCCAATATTTGAAGATTCAATGGGTGGTGTTGGTAGCTTACTTCTAGGAGAGATAGACACAAATTGCTATTTTATCATCCAAAAACATTTGTAAAGTGTCTATAACAAAATTTCAATAATCGCGTACTTTCATAGATGAGGACAAGGTGTAGTGTTGTTTCAATAATGTAATTGATTTCTCTAGTGAGATGAGGGTAGGATATTGAAGTGCATCATGATAACAAGGTGTGTTATCCTTTAAACCTAGAAAATTTATCTGAAAGAGAAGTGTGTGCCTCTACAAGAGCAACATGCTTTTTTCCAAAATGATGTGTAATTGCATCCAAAAATTGTTGAAGAGTTGATCGATAGTCTATTTGTTGGAGTTTTGGTTACTCTACTTTTGCATATGCTTCATGAGACTCTTTTCCCTAATGTCATCACTCTATTGTGAGATTACCCCCTCTTCAAATTCATTTCTCTTCTTTGCCAGTTCTCTCTTTAAATTCGTCACTATTATGTTCAATGCTACCCGATCTTGGTTGTTCTTATGTGTGTCACTAAGAGCTATCTATGTGTCAACATATTGTACAACTTATATCAAATTCTCATTTTCCAATGTTATGACCCAAGGGGAGTATATAGAGGGATAAATGTACATGATATGACCCCGGGAGGGGAATATATGGGCCTAAATGTACATGTAATGTGTAAATATATATGTAATAGGGTTGGCCTAAAAGTAAAGGGGCCTCATGTGCAAGTGTGAATAGGTATATATGGAGATCATGTATTCATTATTGGAGACATGTGAATTGTGATGTATGAATGTATTTGGTTATGTAGAGGAGGTTTTCCTATTCTTTAAGGAGTTATTGTGTAACTTATCTATCTTGGAGTTGTGCTCCACGCTCACATTTTGTACATGGTGTGTACTTATGTTATGTTATGATATTTTAAGATTTTGGATAATTACATTTGGTATCCGAGCATTGATCCTAGGGTTTTTCTTCTCCAAGAAAGTCATCTTAATGTTTTCGCTATAACCTTTTTTTCTGGGACGATTCAGACAAAGAAACTTGGAGGTTGTTTAGAAAACATAGAACATTATATTGGAACATGGATTATAACTATTTGAGATCATTATCCTTAATATACTAAGGGTGGAAGTTGAGGATTATGGTTAGACCTCAATTAAGAATCAATGTAAATACCCCATTTTTATGGAGATGAAGATAAATATGAAATCAGTCCTATGGAATGGTTGAGCATGGTAAAGTAATATGGTATGAATCGTTCAAGGGAAAGTCTTAAGTTTGATGGTGAAGCTTAGGTGTGGTGGAAGAGTGTTAATAATAGACAAATTATCCCATGGGAAGTATTTGAATAATTGTTCTAAAAAAAATGCATCAGGGACTTAAATTGGAAGCAATGCATAAAATTGAAAAGGAGTTAGAAGAAGAAAAATAAGAGATAAAGAAGAACAGTGATGAGCTATCTAAGATACAATACCTTAATGAAGAGCTCATTAAGGAGGTTCAAAAATTAAAATAGGAAAAGTGGGAAAAGGATGATTCAAGGGAAGATTTGAAAAGGAAAGAGGAAGAGAAATGTAGATTACAGAATCATAATAAAAAACTACTAGATGAGGTTAAGAGATTGAAATAAGAAAAGAAGAATTGTCAAAATAAAAGAGAAAGAAGGATATTGGATGAAGAATATACCAAAACGATTGAAGATAAAATTTGCAAGAAGGTTGATGAATCCCTAAATACTGATGCGTTAAAATCAGAAAATGCAATCTAGAATTGAAGAAGAACGTCAAAATTTGATAGACAGGGTCACATTGCAGCTTCAAAAGGAGAAAGAAGACAAGATTCAAGAAGGTCAACAAAAGATACTTGAAGAAGTTGAACTCCATCTAGAGGATGTACATGCCAAATATGATGGTTTTATCTCCAAGGCTAGAGTAATTAAGTACCCAAAAAAAAGGATAGAGGATTCCATTGTCTCTGAAAATAAGATTGATGAAATGGGTGTGCAAAATGAAGAAAAAATGTCAAATGTCAAACCATATCGACACCTTCATTGTTAGGAAATATTTCAAGGAAGACAAGAAGATCAATATCGACATTATTAAGGAAGAATATGGAATAATCATCAATACTCATGGAATATGGCATCACAAAACCATTATTCAATAAGATATTATCATAGACCAACATATACTACAAATTGGAGAAGCTTCAACAATGATACATGGAATCAAGAGAAAGAAAATTATGCAACAACTAGGCACCAAGGATTATGACTGAAAACAATTGATTTTGGATGGATGGATCATTATTAATGGAAGGAAGAAAGCAGGAACATAAGAAAATCATATTACTTGGTTTCCTCACATGTGAAGCCTTTAATTGCAAAGTTGTGAGCACAAAGATTTTTGAAGGAGGGTATTATGTTATGACCCAAGGGGAGCGTATAGAGGGATAAATGTATATGATATGGCCCAAAGGGGGGGCATATATGGGCCTAATGTGTAAATATATATGTAATAGGGCCGGCCTAATAGTAGAGGGGCCTCATGTGCAAATGTGAATAGGTATATATAGATATCATGTGTTCATTATTGGGAGGTTGTTGTGCGGGCACAACAACTTCATATAGGAAAGGAGTCAATCAAGTCTACAAAATAAACAAACTATTTCATTTAGACACTTAAATGGATAATTGGAGGAAGCATGTCCACACATTTCATAATTAAAGCATCACATGGGTATCTTCCATCCTTTAGTAGGTGTACTATACTAGGGATATGTCTGGGGTGATTCTTCAACTTGCATTACGTACATGTTTTCCCAATCTAGTGGCGATATGTTGTCATATCCCAATACAAGGTGTTGTCTAGACAATTGTGTGGGTGATGTGGGGAGAAATAGGGAGGAGGAGCAAGTTACGTATGAGACATAAAATATTGGTAATTGGTGTGACTATGCAGCAACAAAGTGAATATGGTTTGGGAGTGAAGGGTATCATGACACCAAGAATTATGAATGAAGCAAAAAAAAATCAATCAACTTAGGTCCACTTACATTCTTACCAAAGTGTAGATTGGAATGTGAGATATTCAGGCTTTGTATCAGACACTCCTTTGTCAAATTCTTTTGGTGGCAATAGTAGAAAAATATTTCTTGAGGCTTTTCAATAATAAGTTGGATAACTTATTGAAGTTATTGTAGATTTGCTCAAATTTGGAGAAGGTTTTGGAAGCTAGCGTGATGGTTTCCAATCCACTATCACACAACTATGCAATCAAATGTAATGTTTCTTAATACATACTTAGTTTCAATAAACTCACTATGAAGCATGTCAAGGAAGAGAAGGAATACATGATCCATTCAATGTGTTATTCTTCAATAATATTTGTACCATTCTTTTCAAATCCTTAGGTTAATATACATTAAAACTCAGTAAGGGAATCACCAAGTTCAATGTGTTATTCTTCAATAATATTTGTACCATTCTTTTCAAATCCTTAGGTTAATATACTTTAAAAATCAGTAAGGGAATCACCAAGTTTCAAGTTGATGGTGCTCGAATTCCATGATGTTTGTAGGTGGTGTGATCCACTCACTCCATTATTTCAAAAACTCGTCCTTGGCTTCTTAAAAAGTGGTCAATTATGTTTTCACAGTTTCCCACCATTGAAGAGAACACTTTATGAGGGACTCTGGAAATAAGAAAGTTTTAATTGATCTCTAGTCGTAACTTGAGGGAGGATATCCCAATAATTCTCTATCTTGCTAATAAATTGTTAGGTTATCCATTAAATAGTTGAAGATGGGCTAGTGGAAGGTTTCCAATACCAATAGATGGGGTAGCTATCACCAAGACAATCTATCCAATACTTGATGTAGAAAAGTGTGAAGGCACCAAACTGTTTTTCTCTAATTCAAAAATAAGAGCATATGGGTGCATGTAAGGGGTCGATGACGTTGGGTGTGAATGGACCCCTCTATTGTGTTAATGCCCATAATTAGCGGGCAAGACAATGCAATGAAATAAATTTGACTCTATCAAACAAGACAATATAATGACACTTGATTAAGTAGAAGTAGTTGCTAGAAGTCTAGGTTAGACACTTTTGCATATTGATTGTTTGACCTATGATTGAGAACTATATGCTATAGTAATCAACATTATTGGGTTGGGTTGTGCCCTTTATTTCGAGATAAGTACGTTTGCCTCAATTTTGTAGTGATTTTCCTCCTAGTACTTACGTTTCCCCATTTATATCATGTATCTCATAGTGTGTTGTGGATTTTCTACATATATATCTTATTACTTGTGCTCTAAATTTGAGACATTGATTTGAGGTTAAATGATAGGGGTAGGCCGTTGAATAGTGTTTAAGCTATCATTTTAATTTCCAATTAATGTTAGTATTGTTGGTTAAGTTATCTCTTATAATATACTATAGGTATCATCATTTTCAAATAACATGGATATGAAAAATAACCAAGATGAGACCGAGTAAGATATTTTGATGACCTATTGTTTGTTTGTTAGTGGTAGGGATTTCATGATTTGTTATTAACTCACATGACCATAGAAGGTTTTAGTTGTTTTTTTGTGTTGTATCAGTTGGCATCCTTTTTTGAATCAACATGGGACAAATGCATCTCTAGAGCTAAAGAGACATTAAATTTAGATGTGTGATTAGAGAGCATGTTAATCAAATACTTTGTAACTATTTGCAATTATTCAATGCATGCAACATCACTAGTATCTGAGAAGCAAAGTTAGAATCATGAGTGGATGAGAAATCATTGAAAATTTTCTTCTATTAAGCAAGGGTAGGTTTACAAACATGATTCAATTCAAAGTGTGAAATGTTCTTTCCAACTTCTTACCCATGTTGATGACACACACCTCTCTATTATGGAGATGGGAAAGAAAATGTAGGTTTTCATGAGTGATAATCATTATGTTGCACCATACATACCAATGCTAAATTAAATAACATGATTAGGAAAAGGAACTAGTGTTGACAATTGGGTAATCCCCTATTGATTATCATGAGTGATAATCATTGTGTCGTACCATACATACCTGTTGGTTGTGGAGACTGATTATCTTCCTGATTCAGAGGTCCTTGCTTTCAGCCGTGTTTATACCCCATGAAGTATTTACACCCCATAAGTATGTACACTCTTCCACGCGGGGGAGTGCAGAGGGGGGGTACCCCCTCTG
>SNQJ01S0012949.1:58139-70179 GCA_010110895.2 Picea sitchensis | reverse complement strand
ATGTTATTTTATTTATGTCGGCTTTATTCCATTAGTTGTAATTATACCTCCTAGTCTCTTATATATACCAAGGAGACATTTTCATTTGGAATCATCTTGTACTTGAACATTTATGTGGGGTAAAAGGAGGTTGCCCCCTCGAAAAGGCTTATTATCTGAATTTATCTATTTTCCAAGGCGTTGAGTACTTATTCTGAGGTTTTTCTATACTATATTGATATTTGGTTCTTAACAATGAATGTACATGGACTTTACCTACAAACAATTGATTGTCTCATTCTTCATCAATGCTCTTCTATTCAATGCGTCAACAACTTTGCTCTCTTTTTTTATACGTATGTTTCAATACAAATGTATACCCCTATAGTCACTCTATCCACCTCATGTGCTCTTCGCTCAACTTTTTTTTGTCTACTAGTGAACTTCATCACCTAATGATCCATTTATAAAACAAATTATTTGAGTGACAAATAATGTATCGGATCGTTCAACATCTATGATATCACATAAAACTTCAAGTAATATGTTGAGAACTTATTTTGTTACTCATTCAACTTTCCATTGGAATACTCTACTGGCCTCCCTTCCTAACTTAGCACTTAGCACTATACCAATAGCCCCACCACTCACATCACAACCTACTTGGAGCACTTTATTGAAATCAAACAATGCCAACAGTAGTACCTCAATATTCTTCTTCTTTAATATCTTAAAAATTTGCTACGCTCATGTATCCCAACTAAATCATCATGTTTTCATACATTATCATTAGTTCACAAATGTTTTTTTTTCCAAAGAAAAAAAGCGTAAATTTTATTTATATAGAGAAAATTTACATTCTGAAGAATGCATGAGAAGTCTTGCATTTAGTCTAGCTAGCCTCTATCAACAAACCATTATGTCCTGAGCAAGCCATGAGAACCCAACAACAATACAACCAAAAGAGCGCAGTGAAACAGAGCAAGCCCTACATAGCAAAAAGAGTGGTCGAAAGAAACCCATCACAGAACCACAAGTGCAGACCCAAGAGACAAACCAAAAACCTCGCTGAGAGAAAGCATCGGAAAATACCCCCAAAGAATCCCCAGAAGTCGAACGGACCAAGTCAGAGTGGTGTACATTCTCCCAACGACAGGGAGGGGAAAAAACCTGAAATTCATCACTAAAAAACTGAACCTGGCATGCAACTCCTTAGAAACAACAAGACGAGGCTCTGAGTATACATCAAACCCTGAATGAATCATCACCGGATAGGGGAAAACCCAAAGAAGGAGTCAAAGGTTGCAAAGGAGAATCCACTCTAGAAGAAAAACACCAACAGAGGAATATATGGCAGATGGAACAACCAAAACACCAGCAAAAGCATGAACTAAGCAGAGAGAGAGGGCACAAGACACTAGGGAAAGTCTCGTCCACACCCCCTAAAACCCCACCGCCAACATCAAAACTAAAAAGCTATGTGCTACCCATAGATCTACCAAGAAATAGAGCCACTGGGAAGTCGAGCCACGCCACTGAGGGATCAACACGAAAAATGACAGCGCCCAATGACAACAACTCACACTAGTAGAAGCGCCCTACCCATAGAAAGCAGTGGCTAGGGATTCTCCTGAGCCCCGCACCAATGCACCAGTCAAAACACCAAACAGAAGTGCAGCTCACAAATCCCTCGATCCATAGATTCGTTGATTCGACGATCTCCAATGAAACTCGGCACACACCAGCGAACGCGACACCCACTATCTGCAACAACATCAATCTGCAATTGTGGCTGTAATAGGCTATAGATAGGGTAAACCATAGCCACAACATGAAAACCCAGTTTTTTTTATATCGTTAATGCACAAATGTTATTGAATCCCTTGATGAAATTTTATTGAGGTCCACATGCTTTGGGATGTTCAACATATTCTAGTGATACATAGTGTTGACCCAGGATTAGCGCTTATGTTGAAATCCTTTCTTATCATTTCATTATGCAATATATAATGTATATTGAGTATGATTGGGACATACATGCACATTCTATGCACTTTCTTGTTTGACTGCATTTAATCCACATATATTTGGGGGTTGACTAGTGGTCCCAAATGGTGCATATTTAATGATGGAATATATATAAGTAGATGGAAATTGCAAGGATAAATTCAATCAAGGGGAATCTCATATCATATGTATTAAAAATAGATTTCAATAATATTTTTAAGCTTCTTAAGTGTTATATATGTGATCTATATCATTTTCTTGCAATTTGCAATTTGTTGAATTAGTGCAAGTTTATCTTATTGTCTAACTTATCCCATGTGTGTGTGTGTGTGTATTTTATATTTATGTTTCTGTATGGTTTAGCTATGTTTCTTTATATTTGTGCTCTAAGATGTGTTAGTGTCCCACGACAAGTCAATAGAGGATTACCCAATTGTCAACACTTGTTCCATTGCCTAATCATGCTATTTAATTTAGAATTGGGTATGTATGGTACGACACAATGATTATCACTCATGATAATCAATAGGGGATTACCCAATTGTCAACACTGGTTCCTTTTCCTAATCATGCTATTTAATTTAGCATTGGTATGTATGGTACGACATAATGATTATTACTCATGAAAACCTACATTTTCTTTCCCATCACCATAATAGAGAGGTGTGCGTCATCAACATGGGTAAGAAGTTGGAAAGAACGTTTCACACTTTGAATTGAATCATGTTTGTAAACCTACCCTTGCTTAATAGAAGAAAAATTTCCATGATTTCTCATCCACTCATGATTCTAACTTTGCTTCTCAGATACTAGTGATGTTGCATCCATTGAATAATTGCAAATAGTTACAAAGTATTTGATTAACATGCTCTCTAATCACACATCTAAATTTAATGCCTCTTTAGCTCTAAAGATGCATTTGTCCCATGTTGATTCAAAAAAGGATGTCAACTGATACAACACAAAAAAAACAACCAAAACCTTCTATGGTCATGTGAGTTAATAACAAATCATGAAATCCCTACCACTAACAAACAAACAATAAGTCATCAAAATATCTTACTCGGTCTCATATTGGTTATTTTTCATATCGATGTTATTTGAAAATGATGATACCTATAGTATATTATAAAAGATAACTTAACAAACAATACTAACATTAATTGGAAATTAAAATGATATCTTAAACACCATTCAATAGACTACCCCTGTCATTTAACCTCAAATCAACATCTCAAATTTAGAGCACAAGTTATAAGATATATATGTAGAAAAGCCACAACACACTATGAGATACATGATATAAATGGGGAAACGTAAGTACTAGGAGGAAAATCACTACAAAATTGAGGCAAAAGTACTTATCTCGAAATAAAGGGCACAACCCAACCCAATAATGTTGATTACTATAGCATATAGTTCTCAATCATAAGTCAAACAATCAATATGCAAAAGTGTCTAACCTAGACTTCTAGCAGCTACTTCTACTTAATCAAGTGTCATTATATTGTCTTGTTTGATAGAGTCAAAATTTATTTCATTGCATTGTCTTGCCCGCTAATTATGGGCATTAACACAATAGAGGGGTCCATTCACACCCAACATCATCGACCCCCTACATGCACACATACGCTCTTATTTTTGAATTAGAGAAAAATAGTTTGGTGCCTTCACACTTTTCTACATCAAGTATTGGATAGATTGTCTTGGTGATAGCTACCCCATCTATTGGTATTGGAAACCTTCCACTGGCCCATGTTCAACTATTTAATGGATAACCTAACAATTTATTAGCAAGATAGAGAATTATTGGGATATCCTCCCTCAAGTTAAGACTAGAGATCAATTAAAACTTCCTTATTTCCAGAGTCCCTCATAAAGTGTTCTCTTCAATGGTGGGAAACTGTGAAAACATAATTGACCACTTTTTAAGAAGCCAAGACGAGTTTTTGAAATAATGGAGTGAGTGGATCACACCACCTACAAACATCATGGCATTCAAGCACCATCAACTTGAAACTTGGTGATTCCCTTACTGAGTTTTAAAGTATATTAACCTAAGGATTTGAAAAGAATGGTACAAATATTATTGAAGAATAACACATTGAACTTGGTGATTCCCTTACTAAGTTTTAATGTATATTAACCTAAGGATTTGAAAAGAATGGTACAAATATTATTGAAGAATAACACATTGAATGGATCATGTATTCCTTCTCTTCCTTAAAATGCTTCATAGTGAGTTTATTGAAACTAAGTATGTATTAAGAAACATTACATTTGATTGCATAGTTGTGTGATGGTGAATTGGACACCATCATGCTAGCTTCCAAAACCTTCTCCAAATTTGAGCAAATTTACAATAACTTCAATAAGTTATCCAATTTATTATTGAAAAGCCTCAAGAAATATTTTGCTACTATTGCCACCAAAAGAATTTGACAAAGGAGTGTATGATACAAAGCCTGAATATCTCACATTCCAATCTACACTTTGATAACAATGTAAGTGGACCTAAGTTGATTGATTTGTTTTTGCTTCATTCATAATTCTTGGTGTCATGATAAATATAACTATCACATTCATTACTACACAAGCTCATCTCATAACACTAGAAATTATCCTTTGAACTTGTTAATGCCACTACAATATCCTTCACTCCCAAACCATATTCACTTTGTTGCTGCATAGTCACACCAATTCCCAATATTTTATGTCTCATACGTAACTTGCTCCTCCTCCCTATTTCTCCCCACATCACCCACATAATTGTCTAGACAACACCTTGTATTGGGATATGACAACATATCGCCACTAGATTGGGAAAACATGTACGTAATGCAAGTTGAAGAATCACCCCAGACATATCCCTAGTATAGTACACCTACTAAAGGATGGAAGATACCCATGTGATGCTTTAATTATGAAATGTGTGGACATGCTTCCTCCAATTATCCATTTAAGTGTCTAAATGAAATAGTTTGTTTATTTTGTAGACTTGATTGACTCCTTTCCTATATGAAGTTGTTGTTCCCGCAATACAACCTCCCAATTTTCTTGTCTTAGCCTCTCTCCAAGACAAGAAAGTGGGCCCCTTTAATTCTTCCAACCGGAACCCTCGCACTCTCTCCCTTGCGCAAATGGCTACGCCTAAGTTTTTCCTCTCCCTCTCCCTGCTTGACCACTTTCGGTTCCTTCTCAGATCACCTCTACCCATTGTTTTGTACTTCAGCGAGTTCCCTAATCCTACGCTAACACATAGTGTATCGATGCGCTCATCCTTTCATCCACCATTGCATTGGCATGCCATTGATTTCCTCGCCTATACATCGGCCTCCTCCTTCAAACTTTGCTTATGTGCCGACGCGCTCCGCTAAACCTCACTACACACATTCTTATCATTAGTGAGGTGTGTGCGATCAACGTTGATACATCAATAATGCTCATGCAATTACCATCGCTGCACACACACCTTTCACCGGTTAATTCCCTTTCACTACATAACATGGCACTCCTTCCCTTTTGCTTCGCTACAGTTCTTATAAAAAAAGGTCCACCTCTTCGTCCCCGATGCACTACTCATTGAAAAGTTTACCTTTCTTGTCGCCAATGCATCAACAGAAGGATGTAAACCCCTCATCGTCAACGAGCGCATTGATGACGATACTCTCCCTCTCACCAATAGTGATCAGGGCAGCGTAGCCCACTTTTGTTTTAAGTCCTATCTCGTCCCCCTCCCAGCTCAGATCCCTTCTAGTTGTGCTCATCAATCAATCTCCTTACACTCTCAATGACTAAAATATTTATGCCTAATTAGAATGCCAGTCATTGATCACCTACTGCATTTGACCTTCTCCATATTACACTCGGCACCAAGTTTGTGGTGTCACAAGTAGCTTACATTGCGCACATTGTACCAACTTGTTTAGTTTGTGTTTCTTGATTTTGTGACTGATTTTGGATTTTGAAAGCACTCTCTAGCATCAGATTGGTTAACCACGATATATGTTGGTCTTACGCTGGCTATCTGTTAACCAAGAAATGGAATTCAAATCTGAGTCCGTATGAGCAAGTTATGGGATTTTTGTAGGGTTCCTCCGACAACTCAGCAAGGGGTTTGCAAGTTGGTTCCATCGCCTTCCACACGACATCGACTCAGGCGAGATGATTTAGGAAAAATCCTTTAAACGTGGTATTATAGATTTGGTTGAGTTCAACGCATATCATTTCAGTTCAAGACTTAATGTAAAGGCCTATGATTCATCGACGAGCTTAATGGTTAATGGAGAAGCCTCTCCTTTCTTTCATAGTGGCAAAGGCTTGCGACAGGGATGCCTGCTCTCCCCACTACTTTTTATTTTAGTCATGGAAGGCCTGAGTATTCTTCTCAAACATGGCCAGTCACAAGGGAACTTGACAAGTGTAAAAGTATCAAGGCTGATAAATATTCTTCATCTCCTTTTCATAGACGATGTTTTGATAATGACCAATGACTCTATACTTGAATGTTTAGAAATCAAAAACATTCTACAAGTCTTTAGAAGGGCCTCAAGACTACATATAAATTGGTCCAAGTCCACTTTTCATTTTTCAAATCTCTCTGATCAGTCACAGAATCACCTTAAATTTCTCTTCCCACATACTTTTATAAATTTGTTTGAAGGATTCAATTACCTAGGATATTTTATCAAGGCAGATTCCTACAAGATTGCAGACTTGAACTGGCTCCTGGAAAAAGTGGAAAATAGAATTGGGAATTGGTGCAACCATTGGCTCTCCCTCGGTGGGCGCTTTACTCTTTTAAAAGTTGTTCTAGAAGGTCATATGGTTTATTGGATGGCTTTGGATGCCCTTCCAGTGGTCGTGCTCCACAAGCTCTCCTTCAAATTCCTTTGGTCGGGTTGTACATCCTCACACTGCCTCCACCTCTGTAGCTGGGACACTCTTGCAAAGACAAAACAAAAAGGTAGTTGGGGCCTCAGGAACATCCTCTTCTTCAATTTATCTCTTGCCGCAAATACACATTGGTGTGTATTAACAACTACAGGGATTTGGCACACAGTCATTTTGGACAAATACCTTCCGCTTGTTTATGTCGCTGCTTAGCTTAGATCACCTCCATTCATTCCCAGCTCTGCCTCCTACACTTGGAGAAACTTGGCTCGAATGACTCCTCTCATCTCCCACTGGCTCTCTTGGAACCCGGTGACTGGTCACTCTATCCACCTAGGAAAGGACCGCATTCTGGGCTTGGGAGAAAACTCCTTTTTATCGCTACAACTTCTCACTCATCTTCATTCCTCACATATCATTTTTCTCTTCCATGCTAAAGACTTGACCGGCACCAATTCTATCTCCCACTGTTGGCGCTCTAGTGAGGAGTTTGGCATGTCTGATGCACTCGCGTTAGAATGCAAGACCTACACCAACTCTTTATCGACTACTAGTATAAAGCTACAAGAGACGGAGGATGCTCTCCTTTGGATAGGAGGAGACTCCTCGGGCTACCCATCTGTCTCTAACTTTTATGTTGCAATTACAAATTTACAATGGTCGCTTTCAACAGATGGCTGGAGGAAAACATTTTGGAGATGGATTATCTCGATGAATATTAAGCTCTTTACTTGGATAACCATTGAAAACAAAATTAACACTTGGGATAACTTATGAAGAAAAGGGTGGACCAGTCCTAGCTTCTGTCACCTCTGTTGCAGGGAGGAGGAATCTGCACATCATATTTTTGTTCGTTGCCCTTTTACTAGATGGGTCTAGGCACGGATCTCAGTTGTTCTTCATTTGTCAACTTCTTGGGATGGGTCATCAATGTTGGACTACTACAAGTGTTGGAGTAGCACGTAGAGAACTCACCATGCACTACCATCCTTTATTTGTTGGTTCGTGTGGCTGGAGTGGAACATCACCATCTTCACCAATGTGATTCCCTCCACTTCAACGGTTGTACATAAAGCCCTTGGTTCCTTTATAAGCTAGATTTCTATACACCAGAGACAAAAAACAATTAAACATAAGCATGAGACTCTTCTCACTGAGGGATTGCCTACAGGTTGGTTTGATGGATGGTCTCAACTGTGGTTCTAGTGGTCACATTAGGATTTCAAATAACTCTCACATTTGTTGGACTCTCAATTTCGGACCCGACACTAATACAAAGGAAGAATTGATGGGGGCTTGGGAATCTCTTCTCTTGGCATCTAGGCTGCTTTTTATGGACTTCCAACTACTTGGGGACTCTAAAATAGTGATAGACTGGTTAAACTCCAAAGGAAAACTACATGTTTCCTCCCTTCTTGGATGGATGGATGGAACTCGAGAGATACAACAAAAGTTCAGGCACATCACTCTTCTCCACACTCCGCGAGAAAACAATAAAAAAGTGGATGCCCTCTCCAAGACTGCACTTCATAATCAATCCAGATTACTTTCTTATAATCACTGGCTAGAAAATCAAGAGGGCCCAACCGTATTTATAAACTTCTTTTAGTCCTTCAAAGTTTTGGTTTCCATCCGGACTCAATTAATTTTGAAAAACTAATTTTTTGCTCTTGCCTCTATATTACAACATGAGATAGGGCTATCAGTATTGTAGTCTTTTTACTTTGTCTGAATATTTGTTTTGACTACGATCACTAACCTTTTTTCGAGGTCCAGATCATACCCATACATAGGCAATCATCCATGTGGAAGGGATTGACATTTGACAAAATCTGGCGATGTAAAGAAAATTACATTATTAATATAATCGAGAATTTTTTTTTGCTGGAAAAAAACAATCAAATAATTGAAGGATAGTTTGTAGCATACTATTCTTCAATAGTTAGGCAAGTATATAGTTTTTTGTTTAAATGCCTAATATCATGGTTGTAGCTACTCCATGAATTAAACCATAATAAATTTATGTTGTAGCGAATGGTTACACTACCAAGCATTTGCAACCTCAATCCCATCTTATATTGCTCATCCATTCATAGCATAAATCGAAATAATAATAATAATAACAAAAAAATAAAAAATAAAACAATGGAAATCGATTTGCTAAAGGTGTTGGTTATTAGTTAATAGTCAAGCGAGTTTCTACTAATTATTATTGGCATAAATAGAGCACGATCCTTCTTAATCAAGAAATGAAACCAGAATAACAAATATAACCACCACAAAATAAAGTTCTTAGTCACACACGTAGCATTTAAACACACATAACAACATAGATTTACCTTGGAACCCAAATGGGAAAACCAAATTGATTGAGGATTTTATTAAGTAGGAAATTGATTACAAAAGGGTGAGCTATACACAAATTTAGTGTATTGTTACTCACTGGTAGGAAAATTGTAGATGGCCATGGCTCAACAAAAATCTTCACTCATCATGGGACAAACTCAATGTCTTCTTCTCCTCGGATCATCAGGTAGACTACTTCCTTGAGCTCACATCTCTGTTATTTATTTTCTTCATTTCCTCCTCCTTGTTCCATTTAATGCTCTTGTTCATCACAACCTTCATTTTTAATGGGCTAACTTGAAGGCTAACCATCACAATGATTTGTTTCAACTTCCAAGGGAATTTTGAACATTTTCTCAACTTTACCCAGAAACCTATGAGTTGGGCGCAGAGACCTCTAAATTCATAGCTTAGTGTTGTAGTGGTCATTTTTCATGCTGGTGGACTCCATGGAGGGTCATTTTCTTTACTCTTGTAATGTGCCACACGTGATTGGATTTCAAGGTAATGCCTCTTTACTACTTTTTTGTTGCATTCTATTTTATGGTATTGTTTGGATATGGTAACAACCACCTATTTAATTTTGTTTAAGGAGGATTCATATCCTTTCTATACTATAGATGGCATAATGAATTTGTTGTCCATTCATGTTATAGGTGACATTGGGCTACTCATTAGTTCTTTGATGGTTTTTCCTCTATTTTGATATGCAACTCTTTGACGAGTTTGATTGTTTTTGTTAGATACCATTTTTTAAATGTAACAATGTTGTTTACTAGTCATTTTAGCATAATTTTATTTGTTTCAAATCAAAGATGGATCAAATGTCTCTTTTACTATGACCATTTATAAGTAGTGGGTTATAGAGGGTTTTGTTATGGTTTTGAATTCTATTTCTATATTAGAAGGTGGATTTGGGTTATATTTTTAGTTGCACACCTAATCAACATTTTATGGGGGATGTTTCATGATTTTTCTACAGTCACATATTAGCTCCTTGCATGTTACGTATGGGAGTGTAAGTGAATGGCTTCTTTATTTGTGCATTGTTGATAGCAATGGTTTATCCATTATTATGGTCAGTTCTCAGTTAGACTTGTGTTTTTCCTTTGCATAAAAACCTGAAAACTTATAATAAAAAAATGAATATTTGTATTATATTTTTATGGTTTTTAAGTTTTGTCTTTGAAATGAATATGTTTTAATGTGGTGTGTAGAAATTTGATTTATGTTATATATTTTAATGTTAGTTTTGGATTTGTATTTATATGTAATGATGATTTTTAACTTAAAAATATATATTTAATAATGTTGTGAAACAAAAATAAATCAAATTTACTATATTGAAATTTATTTCTTATCGTTCATCTTTTTTTTTAACACAAACTGAGAAATTTTTATTCAATAAAAGGGCACGACCAAGGTTGTTGATTACATGAGGATATGTTGGTATAGAACAAAACCCAACATCACTATTATGTCTATTACCCAGAGTTCCTTACTAATCCTATGTAGCCTAACAAATCTTTCGATTTCTATACAAAATTCAGGATATATCTGATAACATATGCCCAAAAAACATTAAAAAAAACAATACATAATAGTAAATGTTAACTGTCATAATAGGTCTCTTTTTTTTTCACTCCTTCGACTAGAGATTCCACTACCAAATTCAAGTTAGGTAGCATCTTCAGTTTTTTTACCTCCTACCTTCCAGAGTCTCCCATAACCCGGTCCTGAACTGAAGCTTCTAATGTTGATGCCCTCAGGTCCAATTGTCGCAGTAGTGACTCTCCATTTCTGTGAAGAAAGTCCACTTCATCCTAGAGTTGTCCAATTAGCACTCTGTGTTGGGCTAGAGTTTCTAGGGAAAATGATAAGGTCAAATTGTGTGAATCCACCTTGAGAGAGAGTCATTGGTTGAAGGTGAAATTTTCCTCCACTGATTCCACCACCCCTGTTGCCTGTGAAAAATGAGGCTCCTTTCCTTTTGCCATGATTTATGTTGATTGTAAGGACCGGTTTCTAGAATCATCGTCCCCTCAAAAGATAAATAACCCACCAGACTTTCCCACACTGGAATAATACACAGCGATGGCGTGATTATCCAGAGAGAGGGAGGAATGAGTCACTCCCTAAGACACCCTCTACTATCATCCACTATACATCTTATCCAAAAAATAAATTGAGTTTCTTGGAAAAGTGAAACAGACTTGGACCCAACAGAAATTAGAGACTATCTGAGAAGGCTTACCGGAGCCCTGGCATGCAATTGATTCCACATAATACTGTCCTCTGACCATAGAGGAAACCAAATATAGAAGAAGTCGGAACGAAGACCTCCATCGTGTAAGTCTAGCCAACTGAGTACTACCCCCACATGCAACCTTTGATCCATAGATGTTCCTCGGAACAATACCCAACATTGATTATCCAGACCAGAAAGCAGAAATATTACTCTCTACTCCTCGATCAAGATAAATAGAACAATTCCCCCGACCTTAGCTTGAATTCGAAGGGAGAGGATGCATGCATCCTCATTCATAATTGACTTCCCATGCTCCAAAGGTCCAGGCAAATTCATGGCATGTACTTCCCTTTGCAACACATTACCTTTCATCATTACTTCCTCTGCATCCATGAGGGTGATCATCCCTGGAATTAGATTGTGATCCCATCGTACTTCCAGTGTTAAATTCCCACGGGCTTGAGTACCATTTCCACAAGTGACATCCCAAATTGCTTCCTTAAACATGATCAACAATAAGAGCGACATGTCTTTTGTTAGGGTCCTAACCTGCACATAGGTAGATCA
>SNQJ01S0012949.1:31324-42305 GCA_010110895.2 Picea sitchensis | reverse complement strand
CTGTACCCTCAAAGAGAATTTGGTCATGGCACAAAATCACATGAAGCAACAAGCAGATCAAGGTCACTCTGAACGTCAATTTGCAGAAGGGGATCAAGTGTTTCTTCGACTGCAACCTTACAAGAAAAATTCCCTCAAGGCTGAGCATTGTCAGAAGCTAGTGCCCAAATTTTATGTTCCTTATACCATTCTCAAGCGTGTGGGACAAGTAGCCTATCAGTTAGCTTTGCCCAGCCATTTGAAGTTACATCCTGTTTTTCATGTTTCATGCTTAAAGAAGGTGATTGGCGCTAAGTGCCAAATTCAAACCAACCTTCCAGAGTTAGCTGAAGAAGGATCCATTTGGCTACAACCAGAAGCAGTTTTGGACCAACGTGAGTGTCGCCTACGTCAGAGAACCATCAAGGAAGTGCTAGTCCAGTGGAAAGATACAACTCCAACAGATACCACTTGGGAACCAACTACCATTCTACAACAATTTCCTCACCTCAAGCCTTGAGGACAAGGTTGTTTTTAAGGGGGTGAACATGTTAGGGTCCTAACCTGCACATAGGTAGAACAATATATTCAGATGTAATAAAGGTCAATATTAATAAGGCCTTTCAATAAAATATAATAAGGCGGATGTAAGAAGACCTAATAGAAGCTTTTGCTTCTAGAAGGTTCTTACTCTAGATGCTTCTTTTTAGTATAAATAGGAGTCGAGGGTATGAGAACCCTAGCTTGGATATTATTGTAATAGAGCTCTGCTCAACTGGAGGTTGCCCCCTCGAAGAGGTCTGTGAATATTGATTTCAGATTCAAAGTGTTATTTCTTTTATTATTCTCTTATCATTTCAGTGTTATTGTGGTGAATGTTCTGGTTATATTGTTGTTATTCTTCCATTTCTATCATTTTATTTATGTTCTGCATACATTTTATATATGGTATATTACATCTTTCCCACGATCCTGGTGGCTATGGAGATACTTCGTATCTTGTGCCATCGTAAATATACGTGAAGAACCTGACTATGCATGCCAAACCCACATGTCGCCACCCTTTTGACATCGTTGTGGGACTTTTGGACCCCAATCCTTGTTATAGAATCTTCCATTAGGGAGGGGCTACAAAATTTACTTGCCCTTGGACTCTCAAGGAACAAGGGACCATACTGATTGCCTTGTTTGCCAACTTATCTGCTTCCTGATTGTTTTCTCTGATATGGAAGAATTTTGCAGGGGTGTTAGTCAAGAGCAGCCTGATTCTCTCAATGATTTTCTTTAGCTTAACTTCCTTGGAAACAGATCCCTTGACAAAGTATCTAATGGTAGAGTCTCCCACTATTGTTATGTGGTTGATCTGATCATCATGTATTAGTAGTAACCCTTGATATACCACATAGGCTTCGGCCATATTATTTGTTGCAATGCCCAGATTCCAAGAGAAATATATTACTTGAATTCCTCTAGGGCCATATAGCACCCCTCCTACACCCGCCTCCCCTCTCATCGTTCATATTTTTACTATTAAATGAAATTCTTAAAATACATTTTTTTCCAACGAAAAAAGCAAGCAATTTTATTGTAGAGTGAACAAAATTACATAAGTATATGCTTGAAGCATTCTTGTAGTTCAGAGCTCCATCTATCCTCTATGTCTCAAATAAAAAAAAATACAAAAGTCTATTAGAGATTCCATTGTTATCTATTAATTGGTCAGGCTAAGAAAAACCAACCCTTCATAGTCCTTGTCTTTATACAAAAATCAGACTATAATAGATCATTTGATATTCTTTACATTCTTATAAGAAATAGGTAGCTTTACAATTTTTCTTGGGAAAAAACAAAACTAAGAGCCCAAAAGGGAAATCACTAATCAAATATGTAACCAAGTGTTGTGGAAATATTTTGAAGTTCTCGTCGAGGTTTTTTCAGTGACCTTCCACGAGCCCTTGTCTAGTGCCATTCCAACTTTGGAGAGTTGGTCTTCCTCTTCATTCCTATACTTGTAGACATGGTTGAAAGTTGACATGAGAGAAGACTATTAGTTCTTTTAATCTCCTAAAAAAGAGGCATAAGAGTATAGTTTTGCAAAGAGGAAACCCATTCATGCATCCGATAGTCAAGAAAGAGTCACCATAAATGTGCAACTATGAAATCCCTTTTCCTTAGCCAAGAGAAGGGTGAGGTTGAGAACCACAAATTCATTGTAATTATTTGTAGCTTGACCAAGGCCCACACAAAAAGAGATAGATTGGTCTTCGAAGAGATGAATGACACCACCTACTCCTCCAAGGGATGGATTCCTTGGCGTGGCTCCATCAAAAAAATTCCAAGGAAAGTACTTTTGGATGGTTATCTCTAAGGGAGGGGTTAAAGAGGGAGATGGGGAGATTTGAAGGTATGCTAATAAAATAGTGAGATAGTTTAAAGCACTGCACGAAGGAGAAGATTCAATATCTTTGAAAGGGGAATGGTTTAGATCTAGCCAAATTCCCCAAGAAACTATCAAAGGAAGAGATTTTAAGGTTTTTGTGAGTAGACTGTCCATCTAGGTTTTGAAAGTTGCTTCTGTTTGATCCCCTTCACATCTACAATGAGTCGTTGTAGACTTCTGAATTTCAATCCAGTCTGTTTTGGTGAAGGAGAAGTCTAGGAAGATGTGATGATTTGTTTCATTGTCTTGTTTACAGAGGCTACATCTCCCTAGCCCTATGAAGTTCCTCCGTTGCAACTTGTCCCAAGTGGGGGATTTATTTAATAACAACAACCACATGAAAAGTTTGGCCTTTGCAGGGCATTTTAATTTCCATAATTTTTTCCCCACCATGGCAGTGTGTCTTCTCGAATTTCCTATGCCAATGTTGAGTATCCGATTTGGGGGACATATCCACCTGAAGGGTTTAGGGACTATATCAATTGATCTTCTTGATTCGATGGATGAATAAAGGAATTTTGAAGAGAATTTATATAATTGGTCCAATGAAGTGCATGATCTTCTCCCATCCAACCTCTTGCCAAGTTAACCATCGAACCTATCCCGAAACAAAATCCCTTTGCGAGATTTGATTTAAAAAGAAATAGCCACCTCTATTTAAAGACTAGATCAATGGGTTAGGAAAAATATGGTTGTTATTACAACAGATCTAGGAATCTTTTCCGAAGAGAAATTTTGCTCGATTTCCAACTCGCCAAATCAACCAATTTCCGATGAGGGCAAAAGCATTGAGGATGGATTTCCATACTATTCATCCATTTTGAAGCTTCTTGTTAGGATTTCGAATCCAAACAACGATTATTTTTCATGTAAAACTTTAGCCCATGGACAACAAATTCTTAAAAGACTTATTTTACTTCTTAAGGATTTTTATCATCTTTAATTGAAAAGATAAAATAAAAAGTATGGTACAATTTTATGAGTTTAATTTATAAAAATTGAAATTGAATATAAACATAATTTATAAAAAATGAAATTGAATATATATATATATATATGTGTGTGTGGGGTTTAAAATATTAAATATATGAAACACTTTTGATTATCATATATTTTAAAATTTTAAAATATAATGGAAATTGAATCATTTTCCAAACTTTTTAAAATTAATAATTTAAATTGAACTAATTATTATTTTAATTTTATATTTGAATACAATATTATATTGATGTAATGTTTTAATTTATTGCCTTCTATTAAACTAGTTTAGATTCATCTTAAATTGGATGAAATGACAAAAACAAGTTATACCTTAAGATGGATCTAAGTTGGTTCAATTTTTTAAATGTTATTATGTATATAAATTTAATTTTTATTTAAATTTTTTTATTGTTGTCATGTAATATTATGTACTTGACAACATCTCTTCTATAACTACTCTAAATACAATAACATTTAAAATTTATAAATATAATATGTATTTTATTTAATTTAAATATAAAATATAATTATTATTATATTAAAATTATTTGAAATTTAAATTTAACTTTATTTATACTCAATCAAAATCAAATTTAAATTTAAATTTAACTTTATTTATACCAAATCAAAATAAAATTTTGATGAAGGATTTAATATTTTATCACTCTTCATACTTACAAAAAGTTATATTTGATCTTATCTTGTTTTATTCATATTAAAATTTAAAAAATAATAAAGCATTAATACTTTAACTTTATTTATATCAAATCAAAATAAAATTTTGATGAAGGATTTAATATTTTATCACTCTTCATACTTACAAAAAGTTATATTTGATCTTATCTTATTTTATTCATATTAAATTTAAAAAAATAGAAAAATAATAAATCATTTGATACTTTATCACTGATCTTATCTTATTTTATTCATATTAAATATTAAATTTAAAAAAAAAAATTCATTTAATACTTTATCACCCCGAGCACTCAGCATGTAAATATCACTTTTAAAGCCTCGTTCAAAACTAATATAAAAAAGACAAATATACTTTCAAAACTAATATTAAAAGGAATTTGACATATGCAAACCTTCCATAGAACTTTTTGTGCCTTAAAAGTATTATAAATAATAATAATAAAAAGATGTAAACCAATTGAAGTTTTAAAATGTACTGAAAAAATAATCATGCAGATTAAGCCCTCCTTGCATAGAATTAACACTTCTTGCATAGAATTAACACTTCAATGCTTCCTCCTTAAGATCCGGATAGTTTTGAGCCCCACAAGCTTTTAGGTATGAATAGTGTTAAGACGTGATTAGCACTTAGTTTGAAATCCTTTTACATCTTCTAATTGTGTAACATTTAATGTAAATTAAGTATGTTTGGGTTGTATGTGTGCATTCTATCATCTTACTTGTTTGAATAATTGTTATCTATGCATATTTGCAAGTTAAAGGATAAAGGTAATATAATTACAAAGTATTTAGGTTAATTACAACCAATACTTTATTTATATTAAGGGTTTGTATATTGTTTTCTTAGTAGAATGTTTTATTTTACTGTCAAATCAAATTTAATGTGTATAGTTATTTATGTTTTAGATTTTTGTTTCTTTATAGTTTAGTTTTATTTGGATGTTTGTGTGCCAAGATATGTTAGTATTTCGTGATAAGTTAGTAAGGAATTATTCAAACGACAACAATATCTTATAAAAAGTGGCAATACTATCAAAACTCCTTACCTTAATAACCTTCATTAGCATAGGAAAATTCAAAAATTCTTTGACCTTCTCTAAATTTATGCTTAGACCTTTTTGACTGACAACAAATCTATATATACTAACTTATTCTTCATGAACTCGCACTACTTTAGATTGATGTGAAGTTGTTCTCTACTCAACACCTCAAATACCAACCTTGGATGCTCTAGATGCCCTTCTCTACTTTTCCTAAAGTCAAAATGTCATCTAGATACACAACTATAATAGTGACAACACTTCTATCATCAATTACATAATTACATAAATATACTTGACACTTTGATAATCCCAAATGTCACCACCTTTACAATCCATCCTTAGTTTTGAATGTGGTTTCCATTCAATTCCTTCTCTAATTTTTCTATGATGAAATCTAATATTAAAATCAATATCCCAAAACTATATTGTACCACATAAATTGTCCATCGAGTCATTTATTAAAAAAAATTGAAATATATACTAGTTTATGATATTGTTCAACATTCTATTGTCTATACACATTATCCACTTTCCATACTTCTTCAACATAATTAAGGTTGTAACTACACATGAGTTATACTTTCTCTTATTATGCTTTTATACAACAAATTTTCTACCTACTTGTTTAGTTTCATGTTCACTAATGGATCCATCCTATTTATTTGGAAAACCCACTTTTGGAATCAAGTCACTTACACGTGAAATTTTCTGCTTCAATAGATATTACCCTTTCACTTTGTCGTGCACCACATATGCATACTCCTTTAACATATTCCTTTCCTCATCGAGAACTTATTTTTCCTGAAAGCACTTTGATTCATCTTCACGCATTGTGCCTCCAACAATTTTCATTTGCACTAGCATAGACTTCTTTTATATCCTTGATTACATTCATGAACTCTCTAATTATCACAATGAAGACTTCACTCTTATCTTCATCCTTGAAAGGAAACAATTAAATTATTTTATGTTCTTTGTGATAATGTATGTGTTATTCATTCCATCGTGTAATGTAATCCTATGAAGATATAGTGGTCTCCCTAGAAACAAACGTAAATAATCCACTAGGATGACATCACATATAATGTCATCTCTATACTCACATATGTGAAATAAGACTTTACATTGATTGGTCACAATCACTTCATAGCCTTTTAAAAACCAAAACGACATATATGGTTAGGGGTGCTTGTTGGACACAATGGTATGATATTGTCCTTGATGTTAATAGAGTGCAGGTGATGAGATCAAAGATCAAAAGAGATAGCACTGTAGAAATCGTGCAGGAGAAATTTGAACCATTGATCGAAAGTAACTAAACAAGAATCATCAGATCTCGTGGAGAACTTCAGGTGAGTTCTCAACCATTGGATCAAGTAGGAAATAAAAATCTTTGGGACTTCGGAGCTTTTCCACTTCGGCGAATATTTGAGACAAGGAAGAATCCATGAAACCCTGAAGTTGCGAAATCTCGTCAGCCGTCAGATCTAGGAGAATGAAATTTGACCATTCGATAGCAAGATCACACTAAAGGAAAGAAGGTGGTCAACTCTTGCATTGACCTACTCCGGTGATAAGAAGTTCAGATAAACCATGAAATCCTAAACTCCAGAAGCCCGGAGTTAATAAAGGTCGTTAGATCAAACAGTTGAAGGTCTACGGTGGTAGATCTATTCGACGCTTCGAAGATAAATGGAGGAATGTAGAAAGGAGCTACAATATCCTGGAGTTCCAGAATCACCAAAATCCCGCTAGCCATCTGATTAAGAATGAACTTTAGATAACGAAGATTCCCCTGGACCGTTCAATTGTGTGAGGGAAGGAATAGTCATCCTGACGTTGACCACTCCGAGATTACGAAGAGTCCCAAACAACTAAAACTCCCAAAGCCACGAAGTCCAAAGCCATAATCACAAAATCTCGGCAGTCGTCCGATCTAATAGGAAGATCAAGATCATCAAATCTAATCAACGATCTGGAAAGCGACATGTGACACATTCTGGAAGGTGACACATGTCAAGGCTCATTTGACATATAAAGTTTACAAAATTCATGAATCAAGGTGACATGTGGCAGCCACTCAGCCAGTCCCACATCAACATGACACGTCACTCTGGGATTACAGCCTCCGGGGATGTCCAGCTTCTCCTACCAACAAAAATTCCCAAAGCGTCGAAGGTTGAAGTCATGAACTAATGTTGGTCATTGATATAATATCTATTTCGAGAGCATTCTCGACCGGTGATCAAGCATAGTGGCCAAGTGTTAAAAATCCACTATGTTGAAAGAGCACAGACCATAGATCTCAACTCCTGATTAAGTCATGATCGTCGATTTTTTTGAAGCCTATGGATAAGCCAGGATCATCCATTCAATGAAATATTAAATATCGATCATCCGATCTACTAGTGAATAGAGTCAACACACTTTGACAAAATTTACTCCGGGGGAGTTGGAAGACTGCAAAGGCTAGAAATCCTGAAGGCCGAAGTACCAGCGAACCCGGTTCCAGCACTGGTCATGTGATAAGGTAAAGAAGGTAATAAGGAGTGCAAAGGGCCTAGAAGTAAATAATCCCTCAGACATTTGAATATGGTCCCAAGTAGAAGAATAAGGGAGGAAGGAGAAAAGCGCTTATCTGTAGAATTTGAATCTGGAAATCAACAATCTTGATTAAATTACATACAGAGATAAGCGCATGGATCTAGCCACCGATCACACGAATTTTGGATTGAAGGGAGCGCCTATTGATTAAGCCTTGAATTCACAACAATTCAAGATTTGTAGACTTATGAACCAATACACAATCATGATTAAAGAAGAGTTAAATCATGAGCATTATGAATAAAGAAATAAAAGGCTTAATGACAAAATACTTAGAATTAATTAAATGAAAGGGTGCAATGGTTCATTATTAAAAGACACAATGGTTCAATGTCATACCTTTTGGAATACTATATAAATAGAAAGGTATGGTGAAATAAAAGTGTCTCTGCAGTTCAAATTAGAAGATCAAAAGCAGAAGTAGAGTCCAAGAAGGAAAGCTGAAGATAATTATGTAGTGAGGGTGGAAGGGAGGAGAAAGGAAGGATTCATATCCTTTAATAAGTAAAATGTGAAAACAAGGGATTTGGTGCTTCCTAGGGTTGGTACCCTAAAACAAGGGAGTTGGTGCTTCCTAGGGTTGGTGCCCTAAAACAAGGGAGTTGGTGATTCCTAGGGTTGGTGCCCTGAATAAGGGGATTTATGCCTCCAAGAGTTAGATCTCTAAAGAGGATTGGTGTCCGTCACAATCACATATTATTCTCTATAAACTTTGTAATTCTTGTTAAGTATATTTATATAATTGGTTTTTAAATACAAGTCCATTGTTGATCTATTGTGGTGATTAAAATAACAAATTACTAATTGTTTAAAAAGGTAATACCGATTCACCCCCCCCTCTCAGTATTTTCAATAGTGCTTCTACCACAGTAACCTCAACTTCTTAACCATCTCTAGTGCAACCTATATTATTTGAACTACTAAAATCAATTATGGAATTACTAAAATTACTTATAGGCTTACATTGTAGTCTAAAGATATTCTTTCCTAGCCATGTTTGTTATTAAAGTATATATAGTTCATGTTATGTCATACCTTTGTGAAACATTAGGTTCTCTTCTCACTCAAGTGTCACTACTGCAACTATTTATCTATTCTCAAAACCCTCTCCTTGCACTACTTGAGCTCTTAGTTTTGTTCTCCACATGTCATTCCTTTATAAATAATCAAAGGATTTATGGCCTTCATCTTCGTAAGTATAACAACATATCATTATATTTGCATTTCTTCATTCATGCCTTGTGAACTCTCCACAACCTCTACCTCAGACACATATAGACATCTCACGAACATTTTTTACATTATCTTCCTTTTCTCTATATGCATCATCTCCTCTATGTGTTGCGACATAACCTCTCACACCACAACCTCCCCTATTCTTTACAAAAGTATTTCTACTCACATTGTGCACTAACTTCTTTTTAACTTTTAGGGATAACTAATAATATTCTTCAATATAGTGCATCTTGTGTAGGCTAATCTCATCTTGAATGGTGAATTTTAGACCATTCACATATCTCAAAACTCTCTAATATTACTATTCTCGATGTCTACTGCATATTGACAACCTCTACAACTTCTCTATATACCCTTGCATGCTATATTCCTTCTACCTAAGGTTTTTCATTTATTTCAATAGTTTTCGCTTATAGTTTACATGAAATAATTTATGGCATAATTTCTTCACCATCTTTCTCTATGTTTTGAGCTTCTCTTTCTCTTTGTGTATACCTTCCTACTACACAAATTCCCACCATAATGTGACATGTCCTTTAAACATTGTGGTCATGAAATTTAATCTCTACAGATCATCAACCTTCCATACAAAAAGTAACACTTCTTCTCTCCCAATGAATCCACCATGAATTTAGCCTTCAAACTATCATAATTAGGGTCTTCTCTTGGATTTCCTTAGTTTTTTTTTTTTAATTTAATCAATTGTGTCGTAAAATTATTTTCTCATCTACTTTTTTCTTCATTTTCCTCTGGTTATAGTTAATAAGTACTTTATTTTTCTTTACCACTATATTTGGTCTTAGGTTACTCTATTTGTCTCCTCAATTCCTACAGTTCTCTACTAATAACCAATCATCCAACTCTACATTCCATTTCTTCAGTTGTGGTCCACTTCACATGAAAAATTGTGTGTTTCACTATGCTCATGCTTCTACTAGAGTCTTGCCTCACTCTTGCCTCACTCTAATATAAAATGGTGTTGGGGATGTACAATGGGCCCCTTCTACTACATTGTGTGCAATTCAAAAGTTAGAGGTCTACAAAATTGGGTAACTATACAACAAACACATGCATAAAGATTCAACACAAAAATACATATTCTAGCAAAGAACATGAAAATGTCCATGGACATAAAAAAAAACTCGGGAAATTGATATACTCATTCTCATTAAGATTCACAATAGTATTTATAGAACTTGGATCTCTATGCCTCACTCAAATTCTACAACACTCTTATAGTGCATGGTCTTCACTACTACAAAATTTCCCACTGCCTTTAGCTTTGCACCGGTCCTCTTTGTCTTCCTTCAAACTCTCTTCTTCTTGCTCAACTTTTATATTCTTCTCAATGGTTCTATAACTCTCTGTTCACCTTCCTTGTGCACTCATTTCTTATGTGTCTATTTTGATTCCCTATGTGCCTTCATGTGCCACACCATCTTTTGTGCATCCTATGGGTTCATGCCTTCAACTTGTTATACATTCAAACTCATGCCATGTGCATAATTTCTAATTGTGCATTACAACCTCAAGGACTTGCTTCCCTTTTTTAAAACATACACAACTTCATCATTTGTGGAATCCTTCACAACAACACATATATGCACATTGTTTCCTTCCTTTATGATTGGTTTCACATTTTTCTTTTCTCTCGTGCATTATTCTCCTACATGAAGTAAAGTTTGCAAGAACCTTTTTATCCATCATTTGTTGATGTATGTATTTTCATGATTTAGACATTCATGGACATAGAATAACTTGGGAAATTGATATACTCATTCTCATTAAGATTCACAATAATATTTATAAAACACTCATCTCTATACCTCAAGAATTCTCATGCCTCCTTCAAATTTTACAACACTTTCATAGTGCATGATCTTCACTACTACAACACCACCCTCTACCTTCATCTTTTCACCAATCCTCTTCATCTTCCCTCAAACTCTCTCTTCTTACTCAACTTTATCTTCTTCTCCTTTTCAAACCTTTAAGAACCATG
>SNQJ01S0012949.1:19177-31314 GCA_010110895.2 Picea sitchensis | reverse complement strand
AAAGACATCCTCAGCTTAAAAGACACTACTAGCAACGAAATAGAGACTAGTTCATCTTCCAAAAAGAAAATCGAAATCCTCCCTAGACCTGCCCAAAACAAAACGCAACCTGAAAGCTCAGATCTAGAAAACTTACAAAAAGTTGTTCAAAAACTGTCAAATCAAGTTATAGATTTGAAAAGGACGGCTAAAGAAGCTTCTTCGAGCAAAGGGCCTTACAAACCCCCGTTTAGGAAGCCTTTTCCCACCAACCGACCTAATTCAAATATCGAAGGCTTAAATCTAGAAAGCCTGCAATTCGCTATTCAAAGGATTCTAGAAGCACAGGATAACTTGATGCCTCCTGAGATCCCTGAGGAAGTAGCTGAACAAGAGACAATAGAAGAAGATGAATCCTCCCCGAACATTTTTGGACACTTCTCGGATAGCATTTTTCAAGCTAATTTCGAGACAGTACATCCTTACAATACTAGGAGTAAGACATCAAACAAGGCTTCTTCTGAAAACACGACGACTTTGCCCCCAAAACAGTCTATAACAACTGAGACTGAACATAATAATGTGAACCCAAGCTTAGATTATGATTTAGTTGAAGATCTAAAAAAGTTAAGGGCTAACATTTCTGTTTATGAATTATTAAAATTCTCGTTTCTGCTACAAAAAATGTTACAGAATATCGCAGAGAACAACAAAAATGACAATCCAAGTAGTAACAAAGGTTTTCAGAACAACCCAAAAGTTCCTCAGAAGGCCTCCACTAAGAATACTTTGGATCCTCACGAGAAAAGAGACCTTCCTGTAAATAATGTAACAAATGTAGGTAAATTAGTTTTAGAGGCTGCGGGTAAAAAGCAACAAGCTTCCACCATAAGTACTCGCAGAAACGTCCCTCCATTTTTGTTAACTTTTGAAATCTTTAATAGGAACGTACACAATTGTATGGTAGATTCATGAGCGTCATCCAATGTAATGCCATGGTCTATGTGTCAGAAGATTAATGCTGAAGTTCAACCATCCACCTTAAAGATCATCCAACTTGATCGAACTAGTGTTAAAGTTATAGGCGAATTAAGGAATGTGCTTATAAGATTATCATCTAACCCCAAAGTTCATCAAGTAATTGATATTGTTGTTGTAGATATTCCAGAAGTTTATGGTTTGTTTTTAAGCAGAGACTGGTCAGAACATCTACATGGCTATTTCGCGACAGATTGGTCTCACTTCTGGCTGCCCGAGAATGGAAAGCCCAACAGAATCAAGGTAAATCGTGAACGTTACCTAAAATTCACAGTGACAGATTTAAATGATCCCAATGAACCATTTACACCTTCTGTCGATTCACCCGAAATACAAGGGATGGATACCTTTTTCGGCAATTTCATGGCCGAAACTTTCGCTATCACTAACCCGGAGAAACACTCTGAAATTGTGACATATATGCAGCCAGCAACTTCCACCCAATGGTCACATGCACCCGACAAAAATCAGATATGGTCTCTTTACTTTGACGGGTCAAAATCCAAGGAAGGAGCTGGTGCGGGCTGCGTGATTATTGACCAAGCAGGTAACAAAACCCTGATTGCATGCAGGTTAGAGTTTGAATGTACAAACAACACAGCAGAATATGAGGCTTTATTACAAGGCCTCAAGAAAGCATTAGATATGAACGTTCAAAACTTGACTGTTTTTGGCGATTCGGAAATTGTGGTTAGACAGGTAAAAAATTCTATCCACTGTTTATCTCCGCATCTTAAAAGCTATCAATCTGAGGTATGGAATTTGATGAATACGTTTTCTACTTTTAACATAAATTTTATTCCTAGATTGAATAATTCGGAAGCCGACTTGCTAGCTAATGTAGCTTCAAAACTCTTTCCTACAGAAGGCTTGTCCCCGAATGCATTCTCCGTCGAATTGTTGTTCAGGCCATCCATCCCCGACAACATCACGAATTGGAGAGTCTTCGACGACGATCAACAAATTATTAGTTTCCTGCATATGGAAGAAACTTTCCAAGGCACAGTGATCGACGAATGTACTCATGACAAGAATCTTCATGACTTCACGGTAATACCATATCTGAGATCCCCTGAATCTTCATCGGACATGGTAAATTCTATCCCTAAATCTGTAGTTAGATTAGAAAATTTTTATGATCTTCAAGACAAATTTAAAAATCAGTGAACTGTAAAATGAATAGTTCCTCTTTAACATATGAAAAAGTAAACTTGGGAACTAAAGACAATCCACAGTGCATTAATTTAGGGGTGGGGTGTTCTGAACAAGAGAAAGCGGCGTTTATTAAATTGTTTAAGGAATTCAAAGATGTTTTTGCTTGGACGTACAACGACCTAAAAACCTTTGATCCTAACATCATTCAACACATTATTCCTATGAAACCCCAAACCTTACTTTTTCAATAAAAGTTAAGGAAAATGCACCCAAAACTCGAACCGACCGTCAAAAAAGAATTAAATAAACTCATGAACGCTAAGATAATCTTCCCAGTTAGGCACATGCAATGGGTCTCTAATCTTGTCCCTGTCTGGAAGAAGAGTGGTGAAATCCGACTATGCGTCGATTTCTGAAATCTTAATCGAGCATCTGACAAAGACAACTACCCTGTCCCTCCCATGGAACAGATCCTTCAACAGGTATCTGGCTCTGAAATATTATTCTTATTGGATGGTTTTTCAGGGTATAATCAAGTCTTGATGTCTTCTCCAGACCAACTTAAGACTACCTTCCGCACTCCATGGGGCACCTACGCTTATAGGAAAATGCCCTTTGGACTCATTAATGCTAGTGTCACTTTCCAGAGAGCGATGGATATCGCTTTCCGAGGCTTAATCAATCAATTTATTGTAGTTTACCTGGATGATGTTACTGTATTCTCGAAAAACAAAGCTGATCATCTAGCTCATTTAAGATCCGTTCTACAGCGATGTCGTAAGTACGACATTTCCTTAAATCCTAAAAAATCTATCTTCGCAGTAGAACAAGGTAAGCTCTTAGGATTTATTGTATCAAGCGAAGGGATGATTATCGACCCTGAAAGGACTCAAGTCATCTCGAAACTCCCCCCTCCCTCGTCAAAAAAGTCTATGCAGTCTTTCTTAGGCCAAATAAACTTTGTCAGGAGATTCGTCCCCAGTTTTTCAGAAATGGTGAGACCTTTACAGAACTTAATAAAAAAGGACGTACAATATCATTGGGGACCCTTAGAAAACCAAACTTTTAATTCAATAAAAAAGGCCATAATAGACGCTCCTTCTCTGATGAGCCCCGACTTTTCGCAAGACTTCACTCTCTACACATTTGCTTCTAACCGCTCCTACGCTGTTGTCCTAACTCAAAAGAACACCGAAAACAATGAAGTCCCAATTGCCTTTATGAGCTCAGCCTTCAAAGGCACAGAACTTAATTACCCAGCAGCAGATCAACAAGCCTATGCTATTTTTAAAGCAATAAATCACTTTTGATCTTATCTTTTGAAATCTAGGACGAAAATTATCGTCCCTTACCCAACCATCAGAAATCTGTTAGTACAGAAAGAACTAGGTGACCAGAGGGCGAACTGGGTCACCTCCTTACAAGAGTATGACATAGAAATCACCCCAGCACAAATAGTGAGAGGTCAAGGGCTATGCAAGTTAGTCATTGACTCAGTGGTAGGACAACAAGAGGAAAATGATATGTCAAACCCAGGACAACACTACCAAAATTTAATCTGTTGTGCACAAAACCCTGTTAGCCCCTGGTATGATGATATAAAATTCTGTCTTGAACATGGGTCAGCCCCCCGTCACCTGGATCCCACTAAAAGAAGAGCGCTAAGATTGAAATCTGCCTCCTTTCAGTTGATTAATGGTATTTTGTTTCGTCAAAATTTTGATGGAGTACTAATGCGTTGTCTTGAGAAAGATGAAGCAGAAAAGGTCTTATTAGAATTGCACACAGGAGAAGCTGGTGGGCATTTTGGTGGAGATAACACTTCCCATAAAGTATTAACAGTAGGTTATTACTGGCCTACACTTTTTAAAGATGCTCATGCCTTGTGTCGCAAGTGTGTTATTTGTCAAAAAGCGTCCTGACAGATAAAGAAACCAGCCTTCCCTCTGCAGTCTGTTTCAATATACCCCCCTTTTCAGCAATGGGGTCTTGGTATTATAGACCCAATCAATCCGCCATCCTCACAGCAGCATAAGTTTATCATAACAACCACGGATTACTTCACTAGGTGGTCCGAAGCTGCCCCATTAAAAGCTGTAAATACTAGTCAGGTAATTGCCTTTTTGAATTCAAATATTATTACTCGTTTTGGTATCCCTAATTGTTTAGTATTCGATAACGCTTCCTATTTTTCGTCTCTTGAGATGAGTGATTTCGCTCTAGAAAAAGGAATTAAATTAAAATATTCTGCTAGCTATTACCCTCAAGGTAACGGATTGGCAAAATCAACTAATAAAAATCTGATTAAAATCATCAAGAGAACGGTATCTGAAAACCATAACAATTGGCATAATGCACTGTTAAACGCAATCTGGGCTGATAGAGTAACTCCGAAAACTGTTGTGGGTAACTCTCCCTTCTTTCTCATCTACGGCAGAGAGACAATTCTGCCACCACATATTCTTCTTCCCTCACTGCAGCTATCACAAAAAATACAAGAAGAGGACTGCCCCCCTTTGGAGAATCGAATTAACGCATTGTTAAAATTAGAGGAAGTGAGGGCTCAAACAAAATGGAAGTTGGAACAGCATCAACTTGTGATTAAAAGCTGGTTTGATTCCAACTCTGCCTCTGACAGAAACTTTGAAGTAGGTGACCTTGTCCTAAAATGGGACAAACCACATGAGGGAAAGGGAGAGCATACGAAGTTTCAAAACTTATGACTAGGACCGTTTTTTATTGCTGAAAAATTGGGTCCCAGCTCTTTCAGATTACAGAGTCTAGAGGGACAACCAGACACCTATCTGGTGAACGACCAAGCTCTAAAAAGGTATTTCACTTGATGACAACCCTGTGTAAATATTTTTCCTTTGTTTTCTTTTCATTTTTCTTTGTTGTTTTGGTTTTGATTTTTCCCCTATGCTTACCAGTTTTTATTTTTGAAATACATATACCTGCATCATGAACTGTTCGGACAAAGAGAACAGAAAAATTTATCCTCTGAAATAACTGTTGAAGGTTGTTTAAACATCAATTATGATATGCTTCTGAAGTTTACAACCATGTTGAATAAAGATTGTTGTTTGAAAGGCGTTTCTTGATTTCAATCTGTAATTGAAGCTTTTCATGATCATCCATTTCTTCTTACGCTGTCCCTGTTCCTTAAGAGAACAACTCAGAGATGTCTCCCCGCCTTCGAAGGTCGGTTTATCAATAAACCATCTCTAGATCTTAATGAAGGACAATTAAAAATTCTCTCAAGGTCTGTAATTTATTAAAATATGTCCAAAATATCAGGATTTTCAGCGTCACCCCGCTCGATTAAACATCTTTAAAACTAAATAAATCTTTAAAGAGTTGTGGGAAGTGCTTGTAAACCCGCCAGGATACTGAACAGGTCTGCTGGTAGCGGGTAAATGCATGCATGATGCCAAGATAACTTCGTCGGGGTACTGAACAGGCCCGCTAGCAGCAAAGCAATATCAGGTATATGAAAATTCTCAGATATGGAATCTTTTGACCTTAAATGTCCTTCGTTCTGATTTGGAACTTCTTGGTAGGATACAGATACTGGAGTGGGTTAAATGGCATCCATGTCGAGGCTATGGACGCCTGCTGGCAGTAGCGGCTCTGTCAACAGTATTGGAGATTTTAACCTTAATATCGTGGCTCTCTTTTGTTAAGATTGTCATCAGTTTTCATCTTTTAAAATAACAAGAAATCTGAAACTGGAATTTTTTTTATGATTGATAATGATGTTCAGACAGTTTTCTGGTTGTTTTCGAGTTGGAGTTTTTCTCATTATCCTAATCTGGACTTGCTCGTTTGGCATAGATAACTGCTTCTACCAGTGTGTCGCCATTGTTGGCAGCCATATTAATCTCTATCTTTTTTTTACAAGCTGCCTACACAAGGTTTTTAAACCCTCATTAATCGTCGCAACTATTTAAATGATATCATTATGCTTCGCTTTTTGCATACCTGCTTTTCGTTTTCGTTTTCACGACTGCAAGCGTGAAAACCCACAGTTGGAATTCATGTTGATTACATCAAAGAATTAATGTTCATTTGGTTTATCATGAACCTACTTGTTTACATGGTTATAACTCCTTGACCTCAAACACACCACTGGTTACATATTTACCGAAACACCAAACATTTATGCATTTAACTATTGTTAATATGGTGTTGATTTACAAAATATTTGACACAATGGTTTGTTTGACACATTGATTTTTGGGTCAAATCGTGGTTATGTAATGGTTCATTTGATATGTTGATTAAATTTCTTTTGGATATGCACTGTTATAATTTGAATGTACCATTACACCAAGGCATCATTCCAAGTACAACCCGATATGATGTTCTTGCATGACCTCGATTTACACCACTATCCTCGCACGCATAGCATTAACGCTCTGCCCTTGCATTTCAAGTTGCCTTTGCATTGTGTTAGGGAAGCTTCGAGACAATGGTCCTGTGTCTATCCTGTCAAACCCTATCGCCGAATACCCTGTTGATTTTGTGCTATTAGCTATGGCTCCTGTAGTGAGAATCGAACCCAACGGTGTCCAAACTTTGTTGTTGTTTGATAATGCCCGAGATCACTTAGAGAGGAATGGTTAGCGGGTCTTTGTTGAGAAGTTCGAGGGTTTTAACCTGGCAGTTGGTCAACAATTCGCGCTAACGTTCGATGGGTGCAGAGCCAAAATTGGGGACGTCCAGCTCGAGTTAAATGAATATTTCATTAGCTCAGCCACTGGTCTGCCAGCCGTGGGACAAAAATGGTTTAAAAATTCAAAGGTTGACGAAGTACCCTGGTCACTGTTGTTTACCTCAAGGAAGATTAACAGCTGCGACAAAGGTATGTTCGTTACAGCTCTAAAACCTAGATGACACGATTTGTTAGCTATTGTCAAGCAGTTCGTTAACTGTGAGGGTAGATATGGTTTAGTTTTCTTATACCACTTGCGGTTGCTTATGAGTTTTATCGATTTTCCCTTAAACATGCCATATTTTCTCCTTCCGAGTTTATACAAAATGGCTGAGCGTTTCAAAAGGGAGAAAGCCGACTCCAACCTCTTCCACCACTGTTTAATTAAAGTTATTATGGTTCATCAGTTGAAGTTGAATGGCGATTGTTGGGACACTTTCTTGTTTAGGAATGGTTTTGCTAGTCCTGAAATAAGACAAGTTGACAAATCCGTTGTTACAGAAACCCTTGTCGAGCCTGTCATTCCCCCTCCTTCGCTCTTGCCCTCTGTTGAACCCTCGACCTACCCGAACACTACCCAACCCAACACCTTGCCTGATTCATGTCCAAAAGATGGTGGTAAGCCTGTTAAAAATCCTGCAAAGAAAAAGGGTAAAGGTGACAGTGATATCAATTACAAGGGTAAAAAGGTCGTGCGCTGGGTTTCACGGTGTGCTAGTAATTAACCTAAAGAAAACACAGACCAAAAACCAATTCTGTTAAGTGAAGATTCTGATTCCAAAATCGAACGGTTTCTAACCGAAGAGTATCCATACTCACACGGACTTTGATCAATTAAGCCCTATGACTATGTGACGAACCTCCCACCGTGTCTTAGAGACGACCCCAACTTCCCTGGGATCAAACTCGACAGAGAACCTACAAGTCAAATAAGAAGTTCCTCACCTGTGAATACACAGCCTATTCAACCACAGTGCAACGAATGTCAGTCGTGGCTCGACCGGTATTACAGAGACGTCCCTTTGCTCCAATCTCGGATCAAGTCCTTGGAGGACCGAGTGAATGTGCTAACTAAGGAAAACGACAGATTGCAAGCTAATGATAAAATACAGAAGACCACAGGCTCTGTTGTCTTTAAAAAATGTGGAGGCGGCCACTGCCATTGTCAATTCAAAAACAACTTGATTAAAATCCCTGAATCCGAGGTATGGTATTTAAAAAGTGATTTTAAGATGATTTTGTTTTTGTTTTGAATTAGCATACAAGATTTGTTTTCTCAAATTGCATCTATTTATGTTTTGATTGAATTGATAAAACACGATTCTGTTTATAATAATAACTAGCTACAGAATCGCTACAGAATCGTGAGATTCTGTAGCTAGTTACTAAAATTCGATTTTTTTTATTTTACAATTAAAATGCAATCTGAAATCATGTATTCTTGTGTGTTTTCAGGTACATGCGAATTCTAAAGGAGATCGGATCGCTAGTGGCATCTCTGAACATGCTATTTCTTTACATGGTTTTAGATTAGGCTGTTAGTTTTGGATAGAAATGGGAATTTGGGAGATTGTATTCCCCACATTTTTGGAACAAATTTGATAATTTCCACAGGGAATGTTTTGATCCTGTGGCCTTTATAAATGTATGATTTTGTAAACAAAGAACCATCGCTGCCTGGGAGCAGAAACCATGGATTTGTGATTGACAGACTTGAATGAAAGTGGATATTTGCACAGCTTTAGCTTCAATATATCATATTTTTTTGTTCAAGTTTTGCTCATTTCAATTTGTAATCAAATTTTGACTACTTTAGATATCATGATTTGTTACAGGTTGATGTGATGGGATTTATATAGTGTCCATGTTTTATGTCTCTCATTTTATATACAACAATTAATCTATTCACATTTGATGATTTGAAAGTTAATCTTCTTTATTCAATGAACAGTTACATGCAAATTTTCATACTCAGATTTATCTTAATATGATCGTTTGTCAAATGATAAATTGTTGTTGCTACATATCTTACTTGTTCTGTCATTAGCATTCAAAGCGTTACTGCTTCACGTTTACGAGAAGCATTAGTAAAATCTGGTGCGGGTTGGCCTCATCAAACAACAAATGTAGATGCTATGCACAGGATGAATAGGAGATAATACTTTAGGTCAGTTTACTAGTTTCATTTTATTAGCTTAATTAATATAAGAATTTCTTGTAGCCCAATACATCTATCGATTGTTATTTTTATTTCTCAACTAGATAGCTACCATTTCATTTCATGTTTATAAAAGTTATAAAAAATAAAAAACACTAGCTTCGCTGTCATAAGTCAATTCATATATGATTTTGTAGATTTCGATCAAAATTTGCATTTTGTGAATACTGTACATACAATTTTAATCATATCGATACACTGTATATTAAATAAGTAGAACTACTATTTTATTAGTTAGTAAACTGTGAATATATTTAGACTGTATATAGTTTCCAGCGGTTTTTTTTTTTTTTTNTATTTAGTTAGTTTCTTTAGTTTTTTTCTTTTCACTTTCGTAGGACTTAGATCAGCTAACGGAGCCGCTAAACCCATCGGAGTGGATTAATCCAAACGACTTGGTTTATTTAGACAACCCTGGACCGGATTCACTCCTCCAGTTGATGAGCGGTCAATTTCGCCCGTCAACAGGTATTCATTGCATGACAAAGTTTCAAGACTAACTTTTGGTAGAACCTATATATTAAAGAGGACAAGAATGTTCACATACAAAATGTACACAAACATGGAAAAGGGACAAGGATAAGACATCAAGAGCCATTCATTTTCATTGTAATTTCAAGTATTTATAGTACAATGAGCAACATGAAAATACATACATTTGCAAATGATGGATGAAAAGGTTTTCAGAAACTTTAGTTAATGTAGGAGAATAATGCACAAGAACAAAGAAAAATGTGAAACTGGTCGTAGAGGAAGGCGACAATGTGCATATATGTGTTGTTGTGAAGGAGTGTGAAAATGAATAATTTGTATAGGTTCTAAACAAGGAAAGTAGGTCATTGAGGATGTAATGCATAGTTAGAGAAGATGCACATGGCATGATTTCGAGTGTAGAACAAGTTGAAGGAATGAATCCATAGGGTGTACAAAAGATGGTACAATGATGAATGAAGGGGCACAAGATCATTGAAGAGACACATAAGAAATGAATATACAAGGAAGGTGAATAGATAATTACAAAACCATTGAGAAGAATAATGTTTCCATCAACTAGTACACACATCAATGGTAAGATGATGTAGATTTATTTACATGTGAAAAGATTTAAGGAGATTGAGTTAGTTTCAAAGATCAAGATTGATTAAGAAGGACGGCATGGTTCTTAAAGGTTTGAAAAGGAGAAGAAGATAAAGTTGAGTAAGAAGAGAGAGTTTGAGGGAAGATGAAGAGGATTGGTGAAAAGATGAAGGTAGAGGGTGGTGTTGTAGTAGTGAAGATCATGCACTATGAAAGTGTTGTAAAATTTGAAGGAGGCATGAGAATTCTTGAGGTATAGAGATGAGTGTTTTATAAATATTATTGTGAATCTTAATGAGAATGAGTATATCAATTTCCCAAGTTATTCTATGTCCATGAATGTCTAAATCATGAAAATACATACATCAACAAATGATGGATAAAAAGGTTCTTGCAAACTTTACTTCATGTAGGAGAATAATGCACGAGAGAAAAGAAAAATGTGAAACCAATCATAAAGGAAGGAAACAATGTGCATATATGTGTTGTTGTGAAGGATTCCACAAATGATGAAGTTGTGTATGTTTTAAAAAAGGGAAGCAAGTCCTTGAGGTTGTAATGCACAATTAGAAATTATGCACATGGCATGAGTTTGAATGTATAACAAGTTGAAGGCATGAACCCATAGGATGCACAAAAGATGGTGTGGCACATGAAGGCACATAGGGAATCAAAATAGACACATAAGAAATGAGTGCACAAGGAAGGTGAACAGAGAGTTATAGAACCATTGAGAAGAATATAAAAGTTGAGCAAGAAGAAGAGAGTTTGAAGGAAGACAAAGAGGACCGGTGCAAAGCTAAAGGCAGTGGGAAATTTTGTAGTAGTGAAGACCATGCACTATAAGAGTGTTGTAGAATTTGAGTGAGGCATAGAGATCCAAGTTCTATAAATACTATTGTGAATCTTAATGAGAATGAGTATATCAATTTCCCGAGTTTTTTTTTATGTCCATGGACATTTTCATGTTCTTTGCTAGAATATGTATTTTTGTGTTGAATCTTTATGCATGTGTTTGTTGTATAGTTACCCAATTTTGTAGACCTCTAACTTTTGAATTGCACACAATGTAGTAGAAGGGGCCCATTGTACATCCCCAACACCATTTTATATTAGAGTGAGGCAAGAGTGAGGCAAGACTCTAGTAGAAGCATGAGCATAGTGAAACACACAATTTTTCATGTGAAGTGGACCACAACTGAAGAAATGGAATGTAGAGTTGGATGATTGGTTATTAGTAGAGAACTGTAGGAATTGAGGAGACAAATAGAGTAACCTAAGACCAAATATAGTGGTAAAGAAAAATAAAGTACTTATTAACTATAACCAGAGGAAAATGAAGAAAAAAGTAGATGAGAAAATAATTTTACGACACAATTGATTAAATTAAAAAAAAAAAACTAAGGAAATCCAAGAGAAGACCCTAATTATGATAGTTTGAAGGCTAAATTCATGGTGGATTCATTGGGAGAGAAGAAGTGTTACTTTTTGTATGGAAGGTTGATGATCTGTAGAGATTAAATTTCATGACCACAATGTTTAAAGGACATGTCACATTATGGTGGGAATTTGTGTAGTAGGAAGGTATACACAAAGAGAAAGAGAAGCTCAAAACATAGAGAAAGATGGTGAAGAAATTATGCCATAAATTATTTCATGTAAACTATAAGCGAAAACTATTGAAATAAATGAAAAACCTTAGGTAGAAGGAATATAGCATGCAAGGGTATATAGAGAAGTTGTAGAGGTTGTCAATATGCAGTAGACATCGAGAATAGTAATATTAGAGAGTTTTGAGATATGTGAATGGTCTAAAATTCACCATTCAAGATGAGATTAGCCTACACAAGATGCACTATATTGAAGAATATTATTAGTTATCCCTAAAAGTTAAAAAGAAGTTAGTGCACAATGTGAGTAGAAATACTTTTGTAAAGAATAGGGGAGGTTGTGGTG
>SNQJ01S0012948.1:63292-81676 GCA_010110895.2 Picea sitchensis | reverse complement strand
CCATAAGGCTTGAGGGGGTAGTTGGCCACTCCACCACAAACATTACAAAGATTTCTATTAAAGGTATTATCAATGAATGAAATGGTGCATGGAAGGTTCTTCACAAGTTTGTTTTGAGAGTTTGCGACAAGGCACTGTGATTCCTTTAAATGAAATCATTATTGTTATTCATGTTAATGAATATTTTTTTGTTTGTGATGACCTTAAACATTGAACCTTGACAGCTTATTGTATAGTAGATTTCATCCTCAATTTTCCATTAGGTCCAGGATTAAAGAAGCTTAAGAGTCCTACCACTAGATTTTTTTGACTACTAGAAGCTTGAAAAATGGATTCATTCAATTTTCCTCCACAAAAGAGCATTGTGCTTATGATGTAGTCACATGTGGCCTCTAAATGTTACATAATACCCTATTGGCTTCACCTAAGCGATATGAAAACTTCTTGGTTGATGAATCTTCTTAATGTTATTGTCTTGCCTGGGTTGAATTCATGGGCCTTCCCATGCAATAATGGGATTTTAACAAGCACATTTCATCTCCCCTTAGGAAATTCATTTTCCATGAGCCCCAACATTATTTAACGCTTTCACTTAGAAGCAAGTCTATATTGAAGTCAACATGTACAAAGACCTTTGTGAACATGTGTTTATATCGGCTAGTCTAAAATTTATCCATAAATCCAATATGTATCTTAAACTTACAAATACTTATTTTTGTTGCTAGAGTCCTAACCATATGATTAGGGAATTCCCCTTGTTGGCCAAGGTTGAATCAACTGTCTCACCTTTGGGTACTACCTCAACTAAATAACCTCAAAAGGCCTTAACCTCTTCTGATGTAGAAGATTTGACTTAGGTTTTCAAAAAGGGAAACAAAGGGAATAAAAATTTCAAGGTTCTACCTAAGAGCACAATCATTTCTAGATTGGATTTTTCGAATCCTGTAGATACAACCATGGTTAAGGAACATGAAATAATATTTGACAAGTATTTGACTTTGTTGGAATTGAAAAAAGACTTGATGGCCATAATTTTTGTCAATGGTCACTTGGATTGGGAATGTATCTATGGGAATGTTTTAATGCCACCTAGAATTTTGTTGGGCATGGAAAGTAATAATTGTAAGAAGGATTACTAGAAGGTTCCACCTACTAAAAAAATCCTTCACTAGAATGTTCCTAGGAGGTTAGATAGAAAGTGAAATCATACTTGTAAGAAGGCTTACTAGAAGTTTCCACCTACGACAAAGTTCCTAGGAGCTTAGATAAAAAATATAAAGAAATAGAACCAATGCAGTGGGATGTCTTGTGAAGCATATTGTAGTTGTAGAAAGCATATCTTGTGGAGTGGGTCCTTCCTTAAGGAGTATTTGATGGTGTTACCCTACCTTAAGGGTTCTTCTCTACATTCCTATGTTTATTCTTCTATGGATGTATTGTGGTATTTTTGAAGTTAAGGATTTATTTCTCAAGTTAAGGTTTATTTTTTATTTTTTATATATCAAGGTTGACTACAAGTGGTATAAAATCTCTTTTTTGGGCATAAAGTGGAGGATTTTTTTTCTTTTTGCAATTTTTTCAATGGAAAAAGAGGATGGTAGCATTCAGATCAATTTATCAAACTTTTTGTGTGGAATATGAAGAATACAACTGTAGATTTAAGTTCCTCTAAAAAAAACACAATTTCAAAAACAAATTGTCCAAATGGAAGTTAGATAAGTGGAGTTATCGCTTATTTAAATCAATTGTTTTAAGGTTTTTTCAGTGGAAACCACAGAGTTTGCAAATCATATATCTTTTTATAGAGTGCCCAGATTTTAGTCAAACTAGTGATAGAAAATGCAAAGTGGTTGTGGAATTCCATAATTGTGGTCATAGTAGACAATCAAAGAAGCATCATTGTAACGTCCCCAACCACCTAGGCTGGGATTCGTCACACAAACTTTCCCAACTTCAAGTATGATACCTCAAGTAATGTCTCTGACTTACTGTTGAGCAATGTTACCTCAATAAAATTAGTGCGTAGTTAACATTTAGACTACACAGAAGCACTCGAGGAAATGCGCACAACCCAAACCAGTTCATGCCACACCACACTCTTTCTTGATTAAATGGATTATAACAATGGAAGTACAAAAAAATAAAATTGTACGCACCAACATGCTGATCACACCAACATTACTGTGTGTATAACCCACTATGAACATGTGAACACTATTGTGCACATACTAATACAGAGCACATGAATACCACCACGCACATAACCATACCGACTCCCTTGGCAAGTCCTTATTTCCCTGCATGCACATACTACTTTCCTACACACACAATAAATCCATCCAATTGTGAACATTGGCCACTTTCTGCGCGCACGACACTCCTAGCCTCACTCAGAAAGTTTTTGACCATTTACCAGGATTATCTTAACATAAATTACTTATCAACTAATGTACACACCATGTACAACTACTAAACAGAATTAGCATATTGCACTTACATGAATAAACAACATTAAACAAAATAACAACCATTATTCACATGTATTATCATACAAGAGATAGACCATAACCAATACAAGTAATGAACATGCAGTAAATAGACAAGTACATAATAACGCTTATCTTTTAAACAATTCACCAACTACGCACATGACTCAAACGTTCCTCCCAACCATAGACTCTATCACTTACAATCTTTCAACAAAGGTTCACCCATGAGCTGGGGCTCAAACTCTACTAGTGAAAAAGGACTTCTAGTACCAATCTATGGTCTAACAATTAGTGAAATTTCTCTATCCATGGTGCTGACTGTTGCAACTATTATACAACCCCTCATTCCCCACATGTTTTTCCCACCCCAGGAAGTGTGCCCCTTCTTTTATCAACAATCATTCGACTACCCCACTTCCCTTTCAGGGCTTCAACAATAGGATGGATCAGGAAGTCTTAAAGCACTGCAACTAATTCCCTATGCACCAGGGAACAATTCCCAGCCAATCTCTCACCTGGAGAGATTGCTCACGTGCCTGAAAACCTGCCTCTTGGACAAACTACGAGTCTGAAAAGCCACTTCTTCAATCATGCCAAGATTTTCCCAAGCAAAGGGTTAAGAAAAATGAAAATAAGTTACATCAAAATACACATTCCTTCACAAAGGAAATTTTGTCTAAAGGGTTCTGAATGAGTGACCTTCCCCTGAATTACACTAATGCCAACAATGTAAATTGCATGCCTTTAACTCGACACTTGTCACCTTCATAATTTACTTTATCCACTTGGTGAATTATTTCACATCCCTCAGGAACTTAGGATAAATAATATATTCGTAAAGTTACACTTTTCGGAAATATTATTAAAATATTCCTCCCTTTTCCCTTTTTCGGTGGAGTTCATCCCCCCGTCTCTTTTTGTTTGATTCAGTCTGTGCATAACGATGTAATATATTAATAAATTGACTGTGATACACTTGACAAGAATATGCACACTGGCCTATTTGTGTCTTGGCTCAACATCCCAATAGTCACACAGGCTCTTCGACCTCAAAACACACACACACACACACACACACACATCATAATCATTCCCGTGTACTTACTTGTGTGCACACAACACTATGGAATATGCGCACCCTCCCTTGATGTGCAATCCATATGCACTAGATCAGGTACATGCAATACTATGGAATGTGTGCACCGTTTCTTTGATAACAAGCCTCACACACTCCACAGGTGCATGGAAAATCAAAACTTGGTACCAACGACTCACGAGCCTATATGTACATTACATTTTCAGTTGTTGACAATGACTCACCAACCTATATGGATTATTACATTGCACACTACTCAGGTGCGTACAAAACCAAAATGGCTCACCAGCCTATATGCGCAACTACAAATGGGGTTCGGATTAGGGACATTACATTCACGTCCCCCTTATTTATGAATTGCCCTCAGTGCATTATATACACATATTCATACAAAACTTCAAACATTTTCAAAAAGATGAGGATACTCTGCCTGCATATTATCCTTATGATCCCAAATTTCATCCACAGGACCGTACCATGTCCATTGGACCTTTACCAACTCCATGACTCGATTCCAAATCCGCTTGAATTTCCAGTCCAATATGCAAACTAGTCACACTCAGAAATCACCTTCTCGCTCCACCTGAATAACATTCCAATCAATGACACGATTAGCATCAAGTACATAATTTTTAAGAAATGAAACATGGAAAACATTATGAATACACAAGGATGTAGGAAATGCAAGCATATAAGCGACATGACCAATCCTCTCTAGGATTTCAAATGGCCCACAATAGCGCGCTGCCAACTTAGAAAAATTACCCAACTTCAGGGAACTACGTCTGTCTTTGACTTTCAAAAACACATGATCACCCACTTTAAACTCTCAGTGGGTTCTTCCTTTATCTGCGCAGATTTTCTGTCTATCCTGGGAAGTCTTTAAATTTTTCCTTACCTTTACCATCTTCTCTTCCATTTCCCAGAGTAGATCTGGCCCAACCACTACGCGGTCTACTGGGTTATCCCAACTAACAGGCATGTTTCACCTTCTACCATAGATTTCTTCAAATGGAATCATCTTTAAAGATGTTTGATATCCATTGTTGTAAGCAAACTCTACCAAACGTAAGTAGTCTTCCAATTTTCATGGCTTATCCATCACATACATCCTCAACATATCTTCAATCACCCAATTTACTCTTTTTGTTTGACCATCTGTCTTAGGGTGACATCATGTGCTAAAGTTCAGATTTGTTCCAAATCCTTAGAATATCCCTTTCCAAAAGTTTGAGGTGAACTTGGAATCTCTGTCAGACACAATTGTCTTCGGTACACCATGTAGCTTGGTAATTTCTCGCATGTAAATCTCAAAAATGCCGGCTTCCATGTGCGTTGACTTCACTGAAATAAAATGGGAAGATTTAGTAAGCTTGTCCACCACCACCATAATAGAATTATGTTGCTTAGCAGTTCTAGGAAACTTAGTTATGAATTCCATGGTCACAACTTCCCACTTCCATTCATGAATGGGAAAAGACTGTAGAAAACCAGATGGATGACTGCGCTCAACCTTGACCTTCTGAAATTCAAGACATCTAATAATAAAATCAACAACTTCTTTTTTTATACCTGGCCAATATTATTGCTTCTTGATTGGGATTTTTTTTTTTGATAGCCTGAATGTCCAACATAAGGAACCTTATGCATCTTTGAAAATATCATGCTTTTCAACTCCTAAGCATTTGGCAAATAGAATCGACGCCTACACATGAGGATCCCATCCTCTCTCAACTCATAACCTTCAACTTTTTGTTGTGACATACCCTGTTGTAAGTTCACCTTTATGTTCACATATCATAGATCTGATTTGGAAATTTCTAAAATTCGGTCACACTAATTTTCTGGTACCTTCTAATGGTTGTAGCATGCATCTCATGCACTCTCCCACTGAGTGCGTCAACCACCTTGTTCTATTTTCCTTTGATATGATTTATGTTGAATTCATACTCACTAAAGAACTCTAACCACCTACTTTTTTTGGTATTTAAACTTGGTTGTCCAAACAAATATTTCAGACCACAATGGTCTGTTCTCTGATCAAATATTTTACCCATGAGATGATGTCGCCACATATTCAAGGCATGCACTATAGCTTGCAATTCTAAATCATGAGAAGCATAGAGCCTTTCATTCTCCTTCAACTTCCTTGATTCATAGCATACCACCTGTCCATTCTAACTCAGGAATCCATCGAGTCCTTCCTTGCATGCATCCATGCACACCACAAAGTCTGTATCTGGATAAAAAATTCTCAAAATTGGTGCACTTGTCAACAAACTCTTCAAGCATTGAAAACTCCTTGCACAATCTGGGGTCCACTCAAATCACACACCTTTCTTCTGCAGGAATGTGATTGAATGTGCAATCTTTAAGAATCCTTCAATAAACCTTTTGTAGTACGCTACTAGTCCCATAAAGGATCTCACTTCTACGACATTTCTTGGTGTTGGCCATTCCTCAATGGATTTTATCTTCACTAGGTCCACAACTATTCCTTCCTTTGAAATGATATGACCCAAGTAATGAATTTTCCTCTACTAAAATGAACACTTGCTCAACTTTGCATAAGGTTGATGCTCCCTCAATACCTACAACACCATCCTCAAGTGTTTCCTATTCTCTTCTTCATACTTTGAGTAAATAAGTATGTAATCTAGAAATACAATGACAAACTTATCTAAATAACTTCTGAAAATTACATTCATTAAACACATGAAGACCACTAGTTCATTTGACAACCCAAATGGCACTACTATAAAATCATAATGGGCATACTTTGTTCTGAAGGAAGTCTTGTTGATGTATTCCTCTTTTATTATCACTTGGTGATATCCATATCTAAGGCCAATATTGGAAAATATCCTTGTGCCCCTTAGCTTATCAAACATGTCAGATATCCTTGGAAAATGATACTTGTTCTTCACTATTACCTTGTTCAACTGTTTGAAATCGGTACAAAGTCTCAGCGTACCATCCTTCTTCTTCACGGACAAAACTGGTGCACCATAAGGTGATGCACTTGGGCATATATACCCTTTCTTCAAAATCTCTTCAAGTTGCGTATGCAACTCCTTTAGTTATGGCGTACTCATCCTATAAGGAGTCTTGGATATAGGAGTTTCTCTCGACATCATATTTATAGAGAATTCAATATCTCTTTTTGGTGGCAACCCCAGATCCTTGAATTCCTTTAGTATTTCACAATCTTCAACACTTGACACTTTATCCATTGGTGCCTCCTCCATCTGCATTACAAATAATTAATGTAATACCCCAAGGACATGCCCCAGTTATGTCTATGTATTGTAAATATGTTTTATAGGCTGGTGAGCCAAGTGTATATAAGCTAGTGGGCTTATGTGTTTATTAGGACAGAGATCCTAGGAGTTAAAGGCCAGGAGCCTGCTTTTGTATATGTAATTATGGAGATCATTAATATAATATATTAACATCGTTGTGTGCCGACTGACCACGAAGAAAGAGTGATGGGGGACTAAGATTCCACAGAATGGGTAAGGGAAAGGGGGCTGAAAGGTTGGAATATGGGTTAAGATTGAGGGCTTAAGTCCTTGGGAATAATAATTTATTATTATTCCAAAGTGGTGTGAAAGGTATGCTTTTATCCTAAATCCTGGGAGAGGCAACACATGCAGCTCCAACGTGTGCAAAAGGGAACACATACTTGATGGAGTGCATGCAGCTTCATGGGCGACATGTGTCAGCCCAGGAAGATTCAATTTAACCCAAGAATTGAGTTGTGATGGTGGTTCATCCTCCATTCTTCCGTCGGCTGTCTGAACTGTGTTGCCTATGCATCTGATCTCTGCATGCCTCACGTAGCTCTGACACCCGAAACTGTGATGTTTTCCTGAGAAGTCAACGCATCCTTCATCTGAACCATTAGAGCATGTGTTTGACCTCTACGTTGATTACTTGTCACGTAGCTCTGAAAAACAGTGGAAAAACTGTGGACTGGGCCATGTCTCCTCTGTGTCCCATGAACCCAGTTTATCCACCCTGCAAATCCAAGTTCGTGCTTAACTTCTTGGGTTGTTGTCTTCTGAGAAACCTGAGCATACTGTAATTTTCTATGCCGTGTGTGTTTTAACTGTGGGATGTTGTGGCCACACAGTCCCTTGGCTGAGTGTGAATTTATACCGTCATTTGTTCCTTGTTGAGCCTTATTGTTGTCCTCCTTGTGCTGAAATGAAGCTGAAGAAACAAGTTGTTAGGACTGTGTTCAACTCTCTCTCCAGGCGAGAGAGGTGGTTGTAGTTGAAGAAGTAGGTTTTCAGGCCTATGAGAGACTCTCTCCAGGTGAGAGAGTGCACGGAGGAAGGGGAACTCCTGGAAGGGGTCCTATAGCTTCCACAGAGCTTGGATAATTCTAGTCCGGCCTGTTGTTGAAGCCCAAGGCAAGGGAGGTTTAGCAGCCGAAGGACTGTCTTGTGTGATAGTGAAGGTGTATACTCCTAGGGTGGGACAGGCATGTGGGGAATGAGAGTCTGTGAGTAGTGGGCATAAGTGGCTCCTGGGAGAGAATCCTTCCTCATAAACTGCGTGACTTCCTGTTGAACTTACCTAGCCTAGGATTCCCTTTCCTGGTGGAGCTTATTCCTAGCTTGGGGGTGACCTACTGCTGAGAGTGATGAGCAACGCGGTCTAAGGCTGGGAGGTTCGGGAAGGTCTACACACATTTGGTGGTGTTACGCTAGTTTCAAAGATAATTATTAATTATGTACTTAATTTATATGTGATGCATGTCTGTGTCTTGAAATGTTATCATGTATTCCGTTGAAAGTTTGAATTGTTGTTAATTCTATTTAAGTCTGTATGACAACAATAACTCCATGTTAAAATGTGTTAATTTGATTTAATTCAAATTCTATATATATGTATGAGAATGTTTCGCGTAGTAGCGTTGCCCAACAGTGGGGTTGATGGTTAGGGACATTACAATTAACATACTTTCCTGTAGCTTTTCTTCAATTGCAAGGCTGGAATTTCTCTGATAGTCACAAATCTTAGAATGCTTTGAACTATTCTCAAAATTCCTTGCTCATCCATGCATGTAAATGCCTTATTATAATAGTCTAGAACAACATGATCATGGTCCAACCAATCCATGCCAATGAGGAAATCATACGAGCCCAAAGGTATGATATTCAAATAATATTTCATGTGTAGTCCATTCATCTCCATTGGACATGCCTTGTCATCTCATTAATTTTCCTTTTTTCCCTTGTAGCTAACTACACCAACCAAGGTTTTCCAAACTTGCTTCTTTCCAATTGGAATCTTTCCACCATTTCAAGATTTAAATAGCTATGAATAGCTCCCAAGTCAATTAAAATAGCAATGGGTTGGTCATTAATCTTACCTTTCACCTTGATTATGTGTGACTAAAACTCAACTTTCTTGTTGTCCAGGGTTGCGTAAATTCTAATTACACTTCTACGCATGTCTTCAATTGTCACAACTTGTTGTACGCTATGCACAGTCCTTGATTTTTCACTTCTTTGAGGGAAATATCTGATCCAGGTGGATCTCGGTGGCTATGCACCTTTTCCATGGAATCAACATTTCAAGCTTATGGTTTTGACAAACCATGATATTCACCCTTTTGATGGGGAATGTAATGTAATTCCATCTTCATTTGTTAATTATAAACATGATGTAATGATTTCCTAGTGGTCTTATGTACATGCCTACAACATATCGTTAATGTGTTGGATCCCATTAGAACTCCATAGTTAAGCATGCTTGAGCTAGAGTAGTACTAGGATGGGTGACCGCTCAGGAAGTCCTAGTGTTTTACATGCCTATGCCATTTTATAAACTTAGACTAATTTATCCTACATGCATCATGGAAATTGTTCTCCTCTCACTCTCTCATATATAATTAAGGTGAAGGAGGACCTTTAAGAATGAAATTGAGTGTGATGTAAATCTTGTTATGAATGAAGCATAGCCAACATCTCTTTCTTTTGAGAGATAAGCTACCCCATTATGTCAGTTTGTGTTCTACAATGTTTTTCTATCTTATTCATTAATAGAAGTTTGGTTTTACTGTATTTATGTGTTCTCTGCTACATTTTTGTTTTTCCCTCATTTCATTCTCCGCATAATCTAGATCAGTGGTATCAGAGCCGCCTTCTCATTGTCATTTCTCAAAGAAGGTCCTTGATGAGGTCAGGGTATAGAGATTTGGGTCTCGAGCTAGTTTCGCTTAAGGGCAACCTCTCTTGCTAGCCGAAGCGACCTCCCATGGCGGAAGAAAAGAAAGATAACAAAGCATGAGATCCTTTCAAGACATTGCTCGAGGAATCCCTCACGCGATAAAGGAATGAGATGATGGATAACTTCGCTCAGATCCTTCGAAGGCTACCGATGGTGGTAGTCGAGTCATCTTCAAAAATTAACCATTATGGAGGTGCGACACCCTTCAAGGTACAAGTAAATTTTGATATACCCTTATTTGAAGGCCAAATAGATGTAGATGCTCTAAAAGAATGGATGGATCTACTAGAAGTTCATTACTCCATCCAAAAAAATTCCGAGAGTGAAAAGATCACCTTCGCACTCCTTAAATCCCTTCCCCATGTTAGAGCTTGGTGGGAAGGTTACTAGGAGAGGTACACCATGAATGAATCTAAACCATTCAAGAGAGAACCCACATGGGTAGCCTTTGTAGATTCCATAAGGGAGGAGTTCTATCATGTCGAAAACTAGGATGACCAATACATAAGATGGACGACTCTGCATTAGAAAAGAGATCAGATGGTGCTAGAGTACACTAACATCTTTCATACCTTGCGCTCAAAGTTGGGTATCAAAGACTCTGAGCATTTTTAAAGTATCACAGTGGTATGCATAGGTACATCCAAACATAGATGGATTTCTTGGAAATCCCCTCACTGGGAGCTGCTTATCGATATGTAGTCAAAATTTAGCAGAAATTAAAGCAACAAAGTAAGTGGGAGTTCGGGTTTGAAAATACACCACAAAAAAATCATGGAAAAGACAACCCTAACTCACAAAACGGAGGACAGAGCAAGGAAGACCAACCTCAAGATATCCATCCCAAGACGCAAGCAAAGAAGGGTAACATAAGGTCTAAGAAATATAGCGGAAAGTGTTGTGAGTTCCACAACAGCCCCTGGCACAACATCGATGAATGTTGCTCGAAACAGTCATTGGTGGCCGAGCTCAAAGAAAGAGAATCAGAACATTACTTGAACTCTGATTCAAAGCATAATAAAGGGAAATAGATCATCAATGCAAAACCCACTGCTACCATCGCGACCACAACAATACAACCAGAAGAACCAGATGAGCTTGAGGAAGGGGAGTGCCTCTTCCACTCGCAGATGTGGGTAAATGGAACCCCACAACATTTCATTGTCGATAGTGGGAGTGATAAGAACTTGAACTTAGCCAAGGTTGTCAAGAGATTGAAGCTACTAAAGATTCCACATCCCAAAACATACACCATCGGATGGTTGAGTCGGGGAAAAGACATTCGTTTCAGCCAAGAGCGTCTCCTGACCTATGGCATCAAGCCCTTCAAGGATGAGGTAGTGTGTGATGTTACTCGACTTTAAGTTTGTGATGTTATTTTAGGACAACCATGTATATGGAAACATCATGCTATCTATGAGTCTCGACCTCACAGTGTCATTTTTAATCTGGGAGGTCATCTCTACAAGGTACTAGAGGTAGCTCTAACTACTTCCACTTCATTGATCTCAGAAAAACAATGATGTAAAGTAATCTCTCGGACCAAAATTTTTTCCCTCTTCAAGATTCATTCAGTCAGTGAACATAAGGTCACTTCAACCACTACAACCTCGACCCAAGATGTTTCTTTCCAGTAGAAGTAGATCGAAAAAATTGTAGAGGAGAACAAAGAGAATGATAGTCTTCCATATGTTCAACATAGCTCTATTGACCACGACCCTTTTCAAGTGTGCTTGGGGTTCCAACCATTATCCCCCATTGATATAACTCTTGTTGTTTCATCTTCACTGACATATTCCTCCCACACTTAGACCAAGGAAAATAATGGAGCCCGATCTGTTCAACGGATCGAACACCTCCAACGGGTTCATGACATCCTTTCACAGGAAAAGTACAAGAAAGACATCTACTTCAACAAGGAAAGTGACTCACCAAAGTTTAGATTCAACAGAATTTTTCCCATCTATGGATGGAACTTGATGCAATGGGGACCATTGCTTCCTAAGGGGGGAGGAATGATCTAGGTGGGTCTCGGTGGCCATCCACCTTTTCCATGGAATCAACATTTCAAGCCTATGGTTTTGATAAACCATGATATTCACCCTTTTTATGGGAATGGAATGTAATCCCATATTCATTTGTTAATTACAAGCATCATGTAATGATTTCCTAGTGGTATTATGTACATGCCAACACCATATCGTTAATGTGTTGGATCCCATTAGAACTCCACAGTTAAGCATTCTCATGCTATATTAATACTAGGATGGGTGATCACTCAGGAAGTCCTAGTGTTTTTCATGCCTATAGCATTTTATAAACTTAGACTAATTTATCCCACATGCATCATGGTAATTTTTCTCCTCTCACTCTCACATATATAATTAAGGTGAATGCGACCATTTAAGCATGCAATGGAGTGTGATGCAAATCTTATTGTGAATGAAGCGTAGCCAACATATCTTTTTTTTCAAGAGATAAGCTACCCCATTTTGTCAGTTTGTGTTTTACAATGTTTTTCTATCTTATTCATTAATAGAAGTTTGGTTTCACTGTGTTTCTGTGTTCTCTGCTACATTTTTGTTTTTGTATCGTTTCATTTTCATCATAATCCAGATCAATATCTAAACATATGATTTTCGTCGCAACCCCAACAATTCATTGGTTGCTACCTTGGCTTGGTTTTCATTGCCCTAGTCATTCTGGGCTCCTTGGAAATTGGATGTCCTTGCACAATGTTTATGAAAAATTGTGGCTTAGTTCCCTTCTTCCTCTTCTCCACCTTGCTTTTCATCTTGTCTTCCCAAGCCTTTTGGGAAGTCGGTCTTCCCTTTTGTTGATCATAAAGACATTTAGCACACCTAATAGTTATACTCCAATGTCTTGGGATCATCATATTTTATCTTGTCACTAATAAATGAGGGAAGCCCACTAAGGTAGCTCTGAATTTTAACTTGTTCATCCTTGATAAAAGGCACATATTTCAACAACTCTAAAAATCTCCTTTCATACTCTTGTAATACCCCGGTTTTCAGCCCCATATTAAATAATGTATTTTGTTAATTTATGAAAGGCCATAGTGCCCAAACAATTAAAAGAGGTTAGTGTGCCTAGGAAATGTAATGTTTTGATCATTATTAGTAATAAATACATCACTGGCCACTAGACAGACAAAGACAAGAGTTATAGGGGGCTATTATTCCACAAGAGAGGGGGATTGAGGGGCTAAGTATTTATTTTATATTTTATTTACCCATAATTGTTTTAATGGAGAGGAGTGGTTACATGAGCTTCTTGGGGAAGGCCATGTGGTTCTTGATTTGCAAGTAAATATAAACCCATGTTGTGGGTTGTTTGGGGGTCCTTATTCACTCACTCTTTGTTCATTGTTCATGGTTGATTGTTCACACCTTTCATTTTGTTCCCTCTCCATTCATTCTTTCACCCATTCATCATTCCTCATTCATTTTGATCTTGGAGTGGGAAGGAAAAAGGAGTTGTTGGAGAGGAGCCATGGTTTTGTTTGCTGTAATGATTGTTGGTGTATTCCAACCATTAATTAATGCATGTATGTATGAGATTCTTTGGCATGTGTTAATTTTTTCTCACAACTGTGAATCCTGAGAGTTCCATCATGGAGATTCTTGACGAGATGCACTGGAGCCTTGGAAGGAGGTGGATAACTTGAGGGAATACGTGGAAAAGAAGGGGGTCCATTCTCTTAGGTTGTGCATGCTGGATAGAAGAGAGCTGGTGTACTTTGGATCGTTGTGTGTTGAGAATCCTGTGAGAGCTTGAGTGTTGACTGGGTTGGGAAGCTGAGTGATACTATGGAACCATCCTTGTGGATTCATAGCCTTGGCTCAAGGGTGTCATTTTTGTTGATAATTGGAACAACATTGTCTATGGTTGGGTGGAACATCCTTGGTATGCAACTAGTTGGTGATTTGTTTCATTAAATATAAGTGCTCTCTGTCATGGTTTTATTTACCTGCATATTTATTCCGTTGTGTATTAATTATTATATGTGAGATTCATGTTTATAATGTGCATGCTTGTTGGTTATTTCCGTGTATGGAATTATATTCATTTATTTTATGTTGTAGCATGAATCTTGGTCTTTGCATGTGATTATTTCATGCCTCTTTATTAATTAAAAATTTATCAGAATTTGAATTTAGTTCATAAGCGAGTTTTAAAGTAGCATGGCCAGCCTGTGAGTGGTTGGGTATGTTACAGATTGGTATCAGAGATTTTGGTTGAAACACTGGACTTATATGGGCCGAAATGGGTGCGAATCGGGTAGATTTGCTATTGCAGATTCAACTAGTACAAATTTTGGGGAAAATCGGGGAAATATTAGAGTGAAATCCCCAAATTCGTGAGAAAATCCGTGTTTAAATGATTTAGATTGTTTGAGAGGTTTAATGGATTCGATCTGTGGAGTTGCAAAGTTGAATTCGATTTGGAAGAATGAAAAAAAAATTCGTAATTTTAATGGCCGTGGTAGCACGGGGGATATTTCAGAGAATCGATTACTGAGATCATGTCTGATCTTGCGATTAACAACCCATATTCGTTCTTAATTTTGTTTTAAATATCAATGTTTTCAGAGTTTGACAAAGTTACTAGATCGAAAAATGAGATTCGTTTCAGGGGTTTGAGAAATGAGGTAAATCGACAATCCGCGTTCATTTTCAGTCATTTGGGAAGTCAAAGGAAATCAATGGACAAGATTCAATCTCAGAGGCCCGAGAAAGTCATTCCCGAAAGGCCTTTGGGAAGGAAGTGTTAGAAGGAATTCAAATTCGGGCATGAAAAGAAGCCGATGGTAGGATCCCAAGAGAACGAGAGCCATTAGATCAACTGGGATTGTTCTCAGTCGTCAGATCTTGCTAAGGTGTGATTTTAGAAAGGTGTTTTCGAAAGATCTCATTCGAAAGAGTTCCAAAGGTATCAAAGTGGAATATTATTCGATACCTTCCTTTTCGGAGCCGTGAAACTTCTGTGACGTTTTGAGCTTCAAGTGTTAAGGTATCGAAGTGAAATATTCTTTGATACACTCCTTTTTGAAGTAGTGAAACTTCTGTGACTTTTTTAGCTCCAAGTGTTAAGGCATCAAAGTGGAAATTATTCGATACCCTCCTTTTCAGACTAGTGAAACTTCCTTGACTTTTTGAGCTCCAAGTGTTAAGGTATCAAAGTGGAATATTCTTCGATAGCCTCCTTTTCGGAGCTGTGAAACTTCTGTGACTTCTTGAACTCCAAGTGTTGAGGTATCGAAGTGGAATATTCTTCGATACCCTCCTTTTTAGAGCCATGAAACTTCCCTGACTTTTTGAGCTTCGAGTGTTAAGGTATTGAAGTGGAATATTCTTCGATACCCTCCTTTTTGGAGTAGTGAAACTACTGTGACTTTTTGAGCTCCGAGTGTTAAGGTATCAAAGTGGAATATTCTTTGATACATCCTTTTTGGAGCAGTGAAAATTCCATGAATTTTTGAACTCTGAGTGTTGAGGTATTGAAGTGGAATATTCTTCGATGCCCTCCTTTTCAGATCCGTGAAACTTCCGTGACTTTTTGAGCTCCGAGTGTTAAGGTATCGAAGTGGAATATTCTTTCATACCCTCCTTTCAGAGTAGTGAAACTTCCATGAATTTTTGAGCTCCGAGTGTTAAGGTATCGAAGTGGAATATTATTTGATACCCTCCTTTTCAGAGTAGTGAAACTTCCATGCCTTTTTGAACTCTGAGTTATAAGGTATCGAGAAGGGAATATTCCTCGATACCCTCTGGTCGGAGTGGCGACACTTACCTAATTTTTTGAACTTTGAATGAAAAGGTCTGACGATATCGAAAAGGGATATTCTTCGATACCCTCCTTTTAGAGTCCCATTTGAGCCCGACTCTTCAACACTTTGAATGGGAACCTCCGACGGACAGTTCAAGATCGATTTTAAGATCAACGGTGTAGATTGCCCCGTAGGCAAAACTATTCCACAATGTTTGGAGCCATTTGTGTATTTTGGCCATAACTGGAGAATATTAAGTCAGATTTGGATGAAACTTATGGATTTTTTCCATAGATATGAGATATACAAAAGTTCCAGAGAGGGTCATTTCCCATTTTTGCTTGAATTTGTCAAAAATGACGAAATAATGGTTTCTAAAGATCTGGGTCCAGATCATTGGCAGAGGTGCAGATTAAGATGAAATTCATTGAGAGAGTCCATAAAGAAGAAAAACAAATAACCCATGAAGGAACTGGATAAATACTAAGTGGATTGAAATGGGGATACTTAAATAGGCTAAAATCCACTATTCTTGGCCACTTTTTTGGGATTTTTAAGATTTTCGGAGGAGGAAAAGTGACACTAGATCACAAAACTAAATTTTTTTATTTACTAAACATTTTATACACTCATCATGAAAAGAAACTTTTGTTTAGTGAATTTTTTCCAGAAGTGCATAAATTGAGAGATAGCCAATTTTGCCAATTTTTCGAATGAATAAAATGAGAGTCTGGAGAGAGGTCTAAGTCTGAGTCGAGCAGTGTGTATCCTCTTTGCTTCTCTTGCCTTCGGGATCCTGAGTTAGCAAACGAAAAACACTGATCTCAAGTGTAAGAGTCTATATTAGTGTATCCTGTCTGCTCTGGTGTAGCGTACTTTGATAAATTGGTATCAAATCCTATTTGTCTGGTGTAGCCAGGTTGTCTGTACTATTATGCCTCCTGCATGAGTCTGTAATATCATGCCTCCTGCATGAATTGTAATCGAGAGGAATTTAATACAAAGGAATTTATAAGTTCTGTGTTTATGATCGAGCCTTGTGTTTGAAAAGTCTGGTTGTGAGACGTGCAAAGTTCGGATAAAAGAAGTGTTCAACTAAAGGTGATTGTCACAGGATACGTAAGCATTCTTTTTCAGCAATTTTGTGCCGCAGAATAGGCCTCTGTTGTTGCCAGTGTCTTAGACTCATTGTAAGTTGAACTTACCTTCTATCTTTTTGCTTACCTGCAACATTTGAAGGATTTTGTTAAAATTAGCAGTAGATCATAATGGCTGCACCTAAAGATTCCTCATCCCATGATCTTTCCTCTCTCTCTACATATAAGCCTACTAAATGGTATAAGAAGCTGTTAAGTCAGTCTAATGATAAAGCTCTGTATAATGTGCGTCTGTTAGCCCAAGAGTATGAACCAGATCCAAATTGGAAAATGCCTGAGGTTCCGGCTTCAGACATATATGATATTTCTATCTTTCAGTTCAAAGATACTACCTTAATTCGTTACTATTCTGTAAATATCCCTATCTCTCTCGGACAATCTAAATATCAAATTCCATTGATACAGAAAGATGATATTGATTGGGGTCTCAAACATGGTTATGAATACATCCATATAGGTCTTATCCAGTTCGGTATTAACCCTTTGGTCCGTCCTGGATTAAATACTAATGTACTCACCTGCATCATTGACTCACGTCATAATATTTTACAAGATGCATTAATTTTTGGCTTTCAAGCCCCTCTTCATAATGGCCCTGTCTGGTCTTCAGCGTTGCCTCGTTTTCAAGTTTCACTTCGAGATCCGTATATCAATTCCCTTTTACAAGCCTATCTACAATTTGTTGGTTTTGATATGGCGGAAGGCTCCAAGATTGCCCAACTTCACTCCTCTATCTGTCTTCGTTTCGTTTCCTCAACCATGCCTGCCCTTAACCCCAAGTTGTTACAACGCGCCACTTTTGAAAGCGTGGTGGTTGGTCCAGGAAACGTCTCCCCTCTTTCACTTGGTTTCTGTTAGCTTACAGAAATTGAAGAATGGTCTACAGAATATGAACCAATCTCTGCTCATTTCAAACCTCCTATGCCTCAAGAAATGGAAGTATCCATGAGCTCTTCTGGAAAACCTGTATTAAGGATAGGAAGGTCACAGAGTCAGAGAATCCAAGATCTTGATAGACAATTCTCATCTTTATCTGCAAATAGTTCAAGATCAGATTCTGCCAGACACACTCCTGTACATTCTCCTTCACGAACACCTGTATATAAACCTATTGCAGGAAGATCTAAATTTGATGATCATCTATTAAGGCATCAGAAAGGTTCAAAGGAATGTTATTATTGTAAAAGGAACTATCCTACCCAAGAACCTGTTCCTCAAACATCTGCTCCTTCACTGCCTAAGAATTTTGAAACATACCAGAACAAAGTTGAGCATTATGGCCAACATCCTGATTGTTCTGCCTGCCTAGATCTAGCAGTCCCCTCTATCAAAATGATGGATTATCCTTTACCAAGAAGTAGTAAATACAAGAATACTGAGCTTCCATATCGTCATTTGGGACCAGGCAATCATAACCCAAAGTTTCAAAATAATTTGGTAGCAGATCTAGATTTTATTCAATACTGAAAGTCTGATGCAGAACCTTCTCAAGACATCATTAGAATGCTAAACTATGCAAATTACCAGTCTGTGTGTTTAGCCCAGAATATAGATGATATAGCCCAAGATGTGATAAAGACAAAAGGTCATATGAATGGGTTACATTCA
>SNQJ01S0012948.1:42307-58707 GCA_010110895.2 Picea sitchensis | reverse complement strand
TTATTATTCTTGGTCAGGATGGTTGTATCTACTATTTTGGAATTATTGTCCTCGAGATGCAGACTTCTTCAATCAGACAGATCGAGAAGCCTTCAAGATTTGGTTTCATGCAGAAGTTTGTGAAGATGCTCAACATGAAGAATGGTTTGTATTCAGTTTATCTTATATGAGCAGTAATCTTCATTATGTCTCATCAGATCCTTCTGCACCTCCTTGCTACAAGATTGCCAACACATATTATGGTAATACTTGTGTACCAGATAATGAACTAATTCCAGCAATGAAAGGGTCGCCATTTTATAAATCTTTTAGTGGGATTCCTCCCTTTTCTTCAGATCACAGTTCACCACCATCAAGTCATGAATATAATAGTGAATATTCATTCGACTCAGTTGCTGAATATAATATCCAAAACATGTTAGAAGCGTGATGGACCCAGATGTCCACTATTGTAAATAAAGTTTGTCTTCCATCAGAATAAAGTTTGTAATAATTCATGTCTATCGGGCCGACAGTGGTGTCCCGATGGTTCGTGGGTTCCGTAAACTCCACAGTGTAAGAATATTTACTTTAGTCCATGTCATAGTACTAAAGTAACTAGAATAATAGCTTTGAGTCCTGTCATCCGTAAAAGCTACGATGGGTCCCCATATGGCCGAGCCTCCAAGGGACGAGATAACAGCTGTAGTCCACAGCTGCCCCATCTAGAGTTTTCGGAGAATCTTAGTAACTGGCAGTTGCCCGTAGCTTTCTACCGGGAACTTTCTATGAGTAGTATAAATAAAGACCATCAGCTCTCATTTTATTCATTCAAAAATTTGGAGAGTCTGGAGAGAGGTCTAAGTCTGAGTCGAGCAGTGTGTATCCTCTTTGCTTCTCTTTCCTTCGGGATCCTGAGTTAGCAAATGAAAAACACTGATCTCAAGTGTAAGAGTCTATATTAGTGTATCCTGTCCGCTCTGGTGTAGCGTACTTTGATAAATTAGTGAAAAATTAGTGTATCCTGTCTGGAAAAATTAGTGAAAAAGGACAAAGCTGCAGATTCCATATTGTTGTAGTCTTTTATTGGGGTATCATATTGAAAATAAGAAAGTTGTTATGAATTCCTTGTCAATATTATTATCTAATTATACTACAAAAGTTTCTCTATTTCCTGATATATTTTCCTCTGCAGTTGACAGAAGTTGACAGATCAGTAAAATTGCACTAGTGGAGAAAATGCATAAAAAGGGTGAAAGTGGTTTTTTTAGGAAGCCATAACTTTCAGCTCAAAAATCAAATTGGGGAAAGAGTACAATCATTGGAAATATGATTAAGAGGATAATAACATGGAATTGTTAGAATTGGGATAATTGTGACATAAATATTCATAAATTGAGTAGAAAAAAAACGACCTGTGGTGTTAATTGACAATTTTTTATGACATGCATATTTCTAAGAAAAATGGTTGCTTCCACATTTTGCAGAATTAGGGGTATAAACATATTATTTCAGTATAATAATACATATTCAAGAAATGGAAGAAGGAGAGGGATCTTACAACCATGATAAAGAGGCCAAAGGACAAAATATCAGTGTTGGTAATGCAGAGACATAATCAAATGGACACTAGGGCAGAGAGGATAAAGAAACATTAATAGAGATTGTGAAAATCCTGATGATAGAAGTAAATAACTACAAAGAATACAATGAGAGACTGACAAGAGAGGAAAATGAGATAAATTGTCAAGTGATGCAAAGATTAAATCAGTTGCAGAGGCAAACAAAGAATGGATCAAACTCAAGACATGAGAAGAGGGAAGATATCATGAAAGAATATATAACTACAGAAGAGATGGATATTCAATAAGTACTAACATAACTCATCAACATCACTCACCTCACTCAGTAAAGAAATTTAATGCATCTAAAGATTCCATAAGTAGTCCAGAGGTGTCTCTTGTTAGGCACCAAATAAGAAGACACAAATTAGACAATTTGCAAGGAGAATTGAGGAAGCTTAAGCCACCATCCTTTGATGGTGAAAGAGAAAAGGAAGATGATTATGAAACATGGTTTCTTGGGATCATAAGGTATTTTCAATTTCATAACTACTCATCAAACCTAGAAGCCAAAATTTCCTCTTACCATCTACATGGAAGAACTGTTATCTGGTGGGATCAACTTAAGCAAGTTGAGAAAATAAATGAGAGTAGGATCACTTGAAAGAAATTTAAGATTTTTTTTCCACAAGGAGTACCTTTCAGAGAAATTATATGACAAGAAAATGCAAGAGTTCTTTGAACTTAGGATGGGAAGCATGACCATAGCCGAGTATCATAAGAAGTTCTTGGGACTACTAAAGTATGTGGGGTTTATAAAGGATGAGAAGGTGAAAATAGAAAGGTTTTTGAGTGGAATTCCTTCATTTTATAAATATAATATTTAATATGATGAGTCTGGGACTTTGACTAAGACCCTCAGGAAGGATAAATACCTATATGAGAAAGGAAAGGGTAGAGAATCCATGCAAAAATATTGGAAGGATAAGAAGAAGGAGAAATTTGATCAGAGGAGGAAGGGATTCAAACCTCCTTTCAACAGAAACGACCCTAATAAAAATCATCAAGATCAATATGATAAGGATGAATCCAAGAGAGAATACTCCTTGGGAAAAATGGGAAGACCACCTATCCAATGTTTGGGATGCAAAGAAGATCACTTGTACAAGGATTTCCCTCACGGAAAAGACAAAGTGAAGACCGTGCACAACATCAAAGAGGCTACAATAGTAGAAGACATGGGAAGAATATATGCAACCTTGGATAATAGACAAGTAGAGTACCAATCCAATATGATCGAGGTGGAAGGTAAGATCATTAATCAACCCATTTCTATTTTAATTGATTCAGGAGCAAGTCATTGTTACATTGATCCTAAATTAGTGGATAGTTTACATTTGGAGAAAAGTAAGCTTGAAAAATCAAGTTTGGTTTAGCTAGCCACTGGAACCAAAAGAAGGATCAATGAAACAGTCATAGGTTGTTCCATAAGTCTTAACAGAGTGACTACTAATGCTGATCTAAATATTATACCATTGGGATCTTATGATGTTCTAATTGGAATGGATTGGTTGGACAAGCATCATGTTGTCCTAGATTGTCATAACAAGAAATTTACATGTCTTGATGAAGAAGGAAAACAAGGCACTGCGAATGGAGTTCCAAGACCCATTTCTATAAGGGATATTTCAGCCTTACAGTTGAAGATAGGTTTCAGAAAATAATGTCAATTGTATGCATCCCGTGTGGAGGAGTCAGAAAAGACAAAGGGGCCAGGCCTTGAATAATTTTTGGTACTACAAGAGTTTGAAAATGTATTCCAAGAAATACCAGGGTTACCACCAAAGAGGGAGATAGATTTCTCCATTGATTTAGTACTAGGAGCTGGCCCAATATAAAAAACACCTTATAGAATGAGTACACCAGAATTAAAAGAATTACAAATGTAGTTGGAAGAATTGATGAAGAAAGGGTGCATACATCCAATTGTTTCACCTTGGGGAGCACCAATACTCTGTCAAAAATAAGGATGGAACATTGAGGTTGTGTATTTACTTTCGACAACTGAATAAATCCAATGTGAAGAACAAATACCCTCTATCTAGAATTGATGACCTCTTTGATCAACTAAGAGGGGAAAAAATATTTTCAAAGATAGACTTGAGATCAGGGTACCATCAGGTAAGAATCAAGGAAGATGACATCAATAAGAAAACCCTTAGAACCAGGTATGGGCATTGTGAATTTGTAGTGGTGCCATTTGGACTGCTCAATGCACCAACTGTCTTTATGTGCTTAATGAATGACATATTCAAAAATTATTTGGATAAGTTTGTCATAGTGTTCATGGAAAACATACTTATCTATTCTAAGTCAGAGGAAGAACATGAATATCACTTAAAACTGGTATTGCAAGTGTTGAGGGAACATCAACTGTATGCCAAGCTTAGTAAGTGTTCTTTTTACCAAGAACATATCCATTACCTGGGACACATTATTTCAGAGCAAGGTATAGGAGTGGATCTAGAGAAGATTGAAGCCATTAGAGGATGGCCAACATCAAAAAATGTTTCAAAAGTTAGATCTTTTATGGGATTAGCTAGTTACTATAGAATATTTATAGCATGGATCTCTAAGATTGATCATCCCATCACTTCCTTGCAAAAGAAGGGAATTAAATTTGAATGGAAATATGAGTGTGAAGAGAACTTTAATTTTTTGAAAGAATTACTTACCAGTGCACCTGTTTTAAAGATTTCTGACCCAAATAAAATCTTTGTGGTATGTACAGATGCATGCAAGGAAAGACTTGGTAGAGTCCTCACTCAAAATGAGCATGTCATTGGTTATGAGTCCATAAAGCTTAAAGAACATGAGAGGAACTATGCCACACATGACTTGGAATTTGTTGTCATTGTTCACGCATTGAATATGTGGAGGCATTATCTCATGGGGAAGAGATTTAAATTAAGAACAAACCATAGTGGTTCGAAATATCTTTTTGAACAACCAACTTTGAATGCCATACAAACAATATGGCTGGAATTTTTAAGCAAATACGATTTTGACATCAAGTGTATCAAAGGAAAATAAAATAAAGTTGTTGATGCACTTAGTAAAAGAGTACATCTCATGCATGCTACAACTGTTAGTATGCATTAGCCATATTTAAAGAGAAAATTTTTAGATGATGTTGTTACATATCAACATTACCTATAGGTAAAAGAAAGATTACAGCCGAAAAATGTACAACATAAAATTAAAGAATATGAGATTAAGGAAGATGGATTACTTATGCATAAAAATAGAATTTATGTTCCTAGTTCTAGAGAACTTAGGAAATTGGTATTAGAATAAATGCATAATGTTCCATATGCCAGGCATCCCAGTTACTAGAAAACAATTGTAGCAGTAAGAAGCCAATTCTTTTGGCCATGAATGAAGAAAGATGTTGTTGATTATATTTCCATATGTATGGAATGTCAGTGAGTGAAGGTTGAGCATAGGTGATCTAGATGGATTTCGGTGGCCTCCCACCTATTCCAATTGGATCAATTTGGCAGTTTTCCAGTTTGACAGTTTTTTCCCTAGTTTTAGGGTCCCTAACTTGTGGGGTTGTTTTGAGGCTCTGAACAACGTTTTTAGGGATAACCACAGTCAGAATGACCTTTATACATAGTATAAAAATGTGTATTCCTCGGATATAACTTTCCAGTGGGCTATCGTGCGCCTAAAATGAAGATCATATGCAAACGTTACGACCCTAGGAAGTTTATGTACTAACTTACCCAAACGGGGCCCACATGACTTTTGGCGCTTCATCTTTTAAGGTTAGGTTTTTGGATGTCTAGGGTTTTTGTCATTCCTATTTATTGTAAAAATGCCTTCAGAGCCTCATTGCAATCATCTTCTTGTGAATGAGTGCAACCATCACATCTCTTCTTAGAGATAAGCCACCACCATTCTAGCAAGCTTGTTTCCGCTGCATTTTACAGTTTCATCTTATTTCCTTATTGAATAGAAACCAGTTTTACTCTATATTTGTTATTATGTATTAAACATCATTTGATAATAATCTGTATTCATTTCGTTCTGCAAATATATTCCAGATCAATAGGCACCCAACGATTTTTCTACAACCATTACCAGTTCCAGAGAAGAAATGGGAAGCGATAACCATTGATTTAATAACTAAATTTCCAAGGACAACAAGATAACATGATTCAAAGATGGTAGTGGTTGATCAATTGAAAAAGGATGCTCATTTTTTTCCTGTAAAAATGATGCATACATCAGCTAATATTGCAGAAATTTACATGAGGGATTTTGCTAGGTTGCATGGGGTACCTAAGGAAATTTTTTCAGATAGAGATACAAAGTTTACTTCAAATTTATTTAGGGGATCGTGTTGAGCACTCAACACACCATAAAAAGTATATGAAAATTTCCTTTTTGGGTACCACTTGATCCTCTGCATTGCCTATTTTCACTTCAGTATAAAATTGATGCTTTCGCTTATCTTATATGTTTCATGATTGAATTAAGTAAAGTTTTCTTAAACATACAACAAAGAGTCATCTTAATTTTAAAAGGTACTTAACAACTACTCGAAGTTTGACATCAGTAAAAGTTAAAGATGGCGAAATTGTTTGAGAAGTCAAAGTAGTCGAGTGGCGACCTTCATCGATGTTGACCGATGAAATTTTTTTTTTTATGCGAATAAGCCTCGACAGGGACTTTTCCGAAGACCGATTCATTCGGCTTCGACAGATAAGTATAATAGTAAGCGCCACACAAATAGAATAATGACTTCGCCGACCGTCGACTCCCGAAATGTTTTTGAGGATGAAAGTTTATGGAGATGATGACCTGTTAATAGACTACGCGCTTGAACTTTCTCCCGATCACCAATCCCAAATATCATCAGCGTCGGAAGTTTTATCAAAAGGATAGTATCGGGAGTACACACAGATACTAGCCTACCCCGAATCCATTCATCGGGGACGTGACGTGACGAGATGTGTTAACCCCTAAATGTGTTACGTATGCTACACTTATAGTTATTAGTTAATTCATGGATTGTGCATTAGTTACTAACTCGTGTGCGAATAAAAAAGAACCGTTAAACTCGCTGATACAATGCATCTCCATCCACGCCTCCACCGTCAACCAGTTAAGATTTATCCGTAGAAATACGATAGTGGTTTATTTTGAATTTTCATTCATTACTCATATTAACTAATTGATATGACTGATAATATCTCCCCAGTTATATCCTTTTCAAGACATTGTGTGTGATCCCATTCTGTGCAGCAAGAAATTCAGAAAAGACAGAAGAGTGAAGCTAACAGTCCGAAGGAAGCATCCAAAGTCCAGTGAGTATTAAACAATTATCTTAGCAATCATTACAGGTATGGGTCTTCTTAACGGTTTTACGCTCCATTTTATATGTTCTCACCCAACGCTGCTCTGTATACGTTTTTAAAGGGTAGGTTTTAATTGCAGGGACAATGCCTCCAAAGAAGCCTTCCACCAGGAAATTGCCAAGAGTGCCAAAGCTACAAGAATCAGAAGTAGGAGAAGGCTCCTTCTCAACAGTTGCAAGACAATTAGAGTTCCCTCCCAAGCCGGTGTCTGTAATTAAGACGATCACCAAGGATCCCTTTGTCCAGCCCCTAGCGTTCAGAGATACAAAGGCGAGTATTGAAGCCAAGACAACTTTTCCTCACTGGAAGAAGTGTTCAAGAAAATCAAGAGGGAAGAACCCCTCGAGTATACCCCGCACAATGACCCTGAGACAAGGAAGCTCGACAACGATGTCCTCCCAAATATTCGTAGGGATTATTTTCACATGGTGGCAAGATGGTCTCTGGTATTTCCTTGCATTGAGCTCCTGAAGTGGCTTATTGACCACGCTGATGCACAAAAATGTATGATTAATGATGATAACGAAAAAAGCGTCGGGATTTTCCTTCCATCAGGGAAATTGATAGTTCTACAGCTGACGGACAAGTAAGAAACAAATATGTACCCGACATCTCTATTTTTCCCAATATCCAAATCCCCGACGAGTGAAAAATACAGGTCAGACCCACAAGACAAAACGACGAGGTTCGAGTGCCCACTCTTGAACAAATACACATCGCGGGTAGCCTGGGAGATAGCCTCACATGGGTGATCAATAGATACCAGAGCCAGTAGACGAGGTAGCAGACATCTATGCGATCTCCTACGATCAAAAGAGGAAGGACATCATTCAAAGAACTGCAAAGAAGTGAAGGATCACTTTGGATCAATCCATCTTGATTACCATAGAGGAGAACTTAATCAACACTGCATACGACCATGCGTCTGAACTAATCGACATAGGAAAATCCCTCTCAGATGATGCTTAGGATAGAGCCAGGAGGGATGAAAAGGAATTGGTTGACACCCTGAACGAGCTCAAACACCTATGCCATCTTGCCGAATACTATAAGGATGCTACGCAAACCACTGTGTATCTGAAATATGAGTTCGGTATAGTTTACAACGAGTTCAAGAAGGAAAGGCACCTATTAATCTCGAATGTAGCTGAATTCCAGGAGGACACTCTCACGGCATTCACGATATGTAAGGAGATGGAGCGATGGTATGAGAAAGCACAAAAGGTGGTAGAAAGGCTCGAGTACATTGAGGCAGTCCAGCCAGGCCTAGAGAAGGAAGAACATGACATTCGGCTTGTGGGTAAAAGAAGTCTCAATTGCATGAAGAGATCGACTGAATACTGGGATAAAATGTCTTGAGACCCACATAAAGAAATATAAGGACAATGAACCAGATTCCAGAAGCACTGGGATAAAATAAATAAAATGATGAAGTACATCGGGCTCCCCGAGTTTGGCACCCCTGATAAGTTTATTGACTTGAGCGAAGTGGTCAAGTTATATGACAAACATGACTCACTTTGGACCGAAGAGTTCACAAAGATAACCGATGCAAGGTCAGGGTAAGTACAACAGTTTGCAGAACATCCAATCAGAGCCCGAACCATGCTTCAACAATTGAACTTCAATCTAACAAAGTACCAGGCGCATGAAACAGACATCAGAGTGATATATGCGGCTCCAATGGAACAACACAGATTTCTATGGGCCAACACTTGTGAAGAACTATTTATCAGCTGGTTTGAATATGAAAGGAGTCACCCTTTTCAAGAAACATCTCGGATGGACTGTTGAAGAAACTATTACATGATAACGCCACATGGAAATTTTTGTTTGGTTCAAACTATACTTAGCCGTTAATTTTGGTTGAATTTTATATTATAAATAAGGACATCGACCAATTAGTCAAGGGTCGATGGTTGTTGTAAGAAATCTTTATTTTTGGTTGTTGATAACTATTTTGAGACTGCTATGAACTAAAAAATCCTTCTTGACCAAAGAAAATCTATTTTCATCAGATGTATGTGATTGGAGTTGGAGAAGAATTACTTCCTATCATGTTCCATGAATGATGTAGTAAATGAGTAAGAGCAATTAATTCTGTTGTCAAGTTATCTAGTGCAATGTTTTGATGTTCTTTTCTTTAATGATGAAGATAAAATCATTGTGCTATTATGTGATGAATGTTATGGTAGATGAATTATTTTTCTTACTGTGATCTTGATTGCATATGGGTTTTCTTTCTGTTAATTAGTTTTCTCATACAGTAATTGGATGCTCATTTTATTAATGTATTAGTACTAGGCCCTTTGGCATAGAATCCCTGTTTGCATGTTCGAGCAACGGGTTATCCCAAGCTCAACCTCTTCCCAATAGTTAAAACTTTGTCTTGTTATTTTTCAAGTTGGTTTATACTAGCTTTCATCTCTCATACCAGCCCCACCCAAGAGAAGTACAGAAAAGAACCGTCTTAACTGAAGGAAGAGCCTTCACAAGAAAACATAAAACCCATCGATAAATTAGTCGGATCGCAAGATCTGGAGAACCATTCCATTTTGAATGTTGTAGATTCTAATTGGGCCTCGATGGTGGGTTTGGTTCTTGTTGTTGAGTCAAGGGATTTAAGACCCATCAACATAATTGGCGCTAGAAGGAGGGCCTGAGAATGAATGGCTTAGTATATAATTTATATAGTATTTCAAACAGCCTACAAATTCATAATGGTCCACATGCATGGCTAGTCATTCAACGGACAACCCACACTTACTGAGTACTCCCAAAGTGGGTAACTCACCCCAACCTGAGGAAGAACCTTTTCACCCCGAAATACCTTATGCCCTTCCTCACGAGGAAGTGAATCAGTTCCAGAGAATCACTAGAGCCTACGCCCGACAAATCGACATGTTGTCCTTAGCTCCTATCCTTCCTCGAAGAAAAAGAAGAAGAAGACCAGTGGTTAGTACTTCCAAAGAAGTTTTCGTACACTTTGTAGAAGACTTGATAGATTTCGTGATTATCGAAATCCAAGAACCTCTTGATCTAATACCCGAAACGCCAGCTGGTAATATCTTCGAGCCAAATGATTTTTCAGAAGAAGAGGAGATCAACTCGGATTCTTAAGATATGGAAGGTAATAATGATCATGGGGAGGAAAGGGAAATCCCACTCCAGGACAAACAACCTTGGTTGGTCGGAGATGTTGTGGTCATCCCCGGACGAGTACATAATCTTCCCCGACACCCAGAAAAGCTGCTCCCCAAGTATGATCCCGAGACCTCAGGTTTACCTGAAGATCATATCAAGAAATTCATACTTGCAATTAGGCTGATGAATGTTCAACATGAAGACATAGTCTACAGAATTTTTCCCTACATGTTTGAAAATTCAGCTTCCAAGTGGTATTTTAATTTGCCAGTAGGATCTATAACCAGCTTGACTAAGTTCCTAAAATATTTTTTAGACAAATTTGCAGAATAAACTACTATAGGAGCCATGATGGATGAGTTGTTCATATCCACCATGACCCCAAAAGAGAGGGTCAAATATTTCAATCAAAGATTCACGACCATTTTAAACAAATTCTAGCCCGCAATGAAGCCAACTCAAGAATTGCAAATCGAGGTTTATGCCAATGCGCTTTCGGCTTCTATTTCTATGTTTGTGAAAAGAGCCGCTAAGAAAAACCTTGTGGAAAATTTTGAAGAAGCCAAGATGATAGAGTTCCAGATGAAAGGATGTAAGGAAGGCAGGATTCTTTAGCAAAAAGAGAGACCCAACACCCTCCTAGGAGAGGACTCCTTTTAACTAGACCGCCAGGGAAACCGACCGAACAAACTCCCGACAAGGGTAATGGGGATATAGAGGATTTGCAACACAAGGTTAAGAAATTATCAAATGAGATTATAGACATGAAGAGAAGCGGAGGGGAGGGAAACCTAGGCCAAAGGCCCTATAAGCCTTTCTTCAAAAGAAACCCGTCGTTCAAAGAAATTGAACCTCCCCCAACGAACTTAAATATTGATCTAGGGAATGTCGCGTCTGATTCTTTCTGCACATATCACTAGGAAAACCACTTTGAAATAAATTTCCCCTAATGGGTACATGCCATGAATTTGATGGCCAATCGATTCCAAGATGAAGTCTCCCTAACCCAACAGCCAAGTAATTTGACTATCAATGGTGTCGATTAGGAAGAGATTGATCCACCATGAGACACGACCATGCTGATATGGGATCCCGACCTGATCATGCCTTCCAATGACCTATTTGAGTCCCAACAACGACCCACGGAAGTCTCGACAATTTAGACGCACAGTAAGGGTCTCCCTGCATCGAAAGATGCCGACGCCGCTGAGGTCTCGAAGAGTAAGGCAATTCTCGATCGCCCGAAAACACCTTCCTCTTTCAACAAGAAGCCTATAAGCATTGACACCCGAGAATTGCCCAAACTATATTATAACATGATCGAATATTTAAAAAAGTTAGTGGACAACATATCCATTATGGACATGTGTAGGATCCCCCAGCAAAAAGACTTTCTACTACAGGCTCTGAGCTCCGTAGGAAACCCGACAACGACAAGCGATCTGGAAATAAATATGTCTTCCACCGATTTGGTGAGCAAGCCGACTGTGAACACCTATTCGGGATATAGGAGGGAAAATCCCTTTGTTCCACCTTTTCTCCTGACATTTGAAGTCTTCAACATGAACCTTCACAATTTCTTGGTAGATTCTGGGGCATCCTCCAACGTGATGCCCTTGGACATTTGTAATAAATTAGGCGTTGTCCCTCTCAAAAGTGATAAGAATGTCATACAATTAGATAGAACCCAAGTCAAGGTCATGGGAGAACTCAAATATGTGATGATCAGGATAACAACACATCCTAATTTTGTGCAAGTGATTGACATCATTGTAGTATATATTCCAGAAGCATATGGGCTATTGCTGAGCCAAGATTGGTATGAAAATCTCAATGGATATTTCAGTACATATTGGGCACACCTTTGGCTACCACTGAAGGGATACAACAACATGATCAGGATCGATAGGAAGAAATATCTGAAGCATACGGTCACTGATCTAGAAACCCCGAACGAACCCGCATCCACTAACTTTCCTATGTTGGGTAATTATTCCTGCTATTCCCATTTTAGGAAATTTTCTCCTCTCCTATCTAATGTTCAGTTTACCCAAAACTCTGAAATTATTTTCAAAGAATAATCACCGATGCCGATGGGAGACTCTCTCTTCTGTCAAAACTTTGTGCTAGGACTTGTGGGAGAAAAGATCGGAGAACAAAACATTAAAGAGGAAAGAGAAAGGAGCGACTGTCGTTCACCCATTTGGACCCTCTATTTTGATGAATCTAAATCACAGGAAGGGTCGGGAGCAGGGTTCATCCTCATCGACCATAAAGGTAAACATCATTTCCTGTCCTGTAGACTAGAATTCGAATGTACTAAAAACACTGTCAAGTATGAAGCTCTAGTACAGGGGTTAAAGAAAGCCATAGATTTGGATGTCAAAGAATTGAAAGTTTTCAGAGACTCTGAAATTATTGTTAGACAAGTGAGGAATACTATACACTGCAATTCGCCTCATCTTAAGAACTACCAGTAGGAAGTGCATAGATTAATAGAGCACTTTGAGGCTTTCAATATCACGACGATTCCTAGAGAAAATAATATTCTTGCCGACTCCTTAGCCACAACCGCTTCCAGACTGTCGCCTCTAGAATATTATGAAGCCTCCTGATTCACTATAGAACTGCTCTACAAACCATCGGTACCTAATAAAATTTCTAATTGGAAAGTCTTTGAGGGAGATGAACAAATCATAAAATTCTTAACCAACCAAGACAATTTCAAAGATCTCATTATTGACGATGAAGAGTTCCAAGAGAAATCAACAGGAACCAATCTTCGGATGGAACCAAAGGCTCACACAATCCCGAGGGGGGTAGCTAATCTAGAGAATCCGTTTGATATGAAGGAATGATTTAAAGGACCTAAAAATGCAAAGATCGGTAGCTCTTGCCCCCTCCATGAAACTGTAAATCTTGGAACCCCAGAGAACCCGAAGAATGTGAACCTCGAAAAACCCCTATCTAAGGAAGAGAGGAAATCCTACCTTAAATTATTTAGACAATATCAGGACATCTTCGCATGGTCCTATAAGGATTTGAAAACGTATGATACCTGCATTATTCAACACACCATCCTGTTGAAACCTGAAATAAAATGTTTCCAGCAAAAGCTCCGAAATTATCATCCATCCCTAGAATATTTCATGTATCGGGAGTTAAGGAAGATTTTAGATGCGAAGATAATTTTCCAAGTTAGGCATTCCGCCTGGGTAGAAAATCTTGTTCCGGTGAGGAAAACGTTGGGAGAAATCCAATTATGCATGGATTTCCGGAACCTCAACAGAGCTTCCGAAAAGGACAATTATCTCGTCCCGTCGGTGGAACAACTCTTGCAGATGTCACACACCCATTACAACAACTAAGATTTTCTTTTTCTTTTGTCTTTTCTTCGAGGGATAGAATCCTCGAATTTCTATAGGGCCTAGCGCAAACCATCCCTTCCCTTATCCTCCTCCATGTGATCATTGGCTATGACCACAGGCCTTACCAAAAAGGCGCTTCTGGCTTTCGCAATTTGGGGAAGCGCGATGCAAGCGTTCCCCTGTTCTCTGTCTTTTGAAATGACGAAACCTAAAAGGATCTAACAGATCCTTAGCTCCTCCCTTGGGTTGATTTTCATACGACCGGTCCTATGACCTCGTGCTATTCCTCTAAATGCTTTCGGGGTTTCGCGATTTGGGGAATTGCGATGCAAGCGTTCCTCCTTTCCCTTTCGAATACTCGGAACCCGAAAGCCCGGTATCATCCATATCTATGGTCCAGATCATCAACTTGATCAACGACCCAGATTAAATATTGACATTCTACCTTTCAGGATTTCTGGCGAGGTCTTCACTCTTATTCCTCTGATGTCCAGAACCCCGATGGCTTTAGATCTTCGCCACGCATCCCTACAAATGGGCGGTCTAGATTCTTTCGGGACGCCTCCTTCCTACCACAAGACCCTATCCGGTGACCTAGGGCTCATCCACAGAGCGCATCGGGGTTTCGCGTACCAGAATTTCGCGACTGACGAAGACGAGGGGTCTTGCCCTTGGGTTTTCTGGGTGCCGAAACGCCGAAACCTATTCACGCTAAACCGATTCGGGGTTTCATGTACCGGGATTTCGCAACTGGCGAAGACGAGGGGTCTTGCCCTTGGGTTTCCCAAGTGCCGAAACGCCAAAAGATATTCACACAAAACCGACTCATCCATAGAGCGCGTTGGGATTTCGGGTACCGGGATTTAACGACTTGCGAAAAAGAGGGGTCTTACCCTTTGGTTTCCCAGGTGCCGAAACATCGAAACCTATTCACGCAAAATCGGCTCATCCACAGAGCGCATCGTGATTTTGGGTACCGACATTTCGCGACTTGCGAAAACAAGGGGTCTTACCCTTTGGTTTCCTGGGTGCCGAAACGTTGAAAGCTATTCACGCAAAACTGGCTCATCCATAGAGCGCATCAAGGTTTCGGGTACTAGGATTTTGCGACTTGCGAAAATGAGGGGTCTTACCCTTTGGTTGACTGGGTGTCGAAATGACGAAACTTATTCACACAAAACTGACTCATCCACAGAGCGCGTCGGGATTTCGGGTACCAGGATTTCGCGACTTGTGAAAACGAGGGGTATTACTCTTTGGTTTCCCGGCTGTCAAAACACTGGAACCTATTCACGCAAAACCAGCTCATCCACAGAGCGCGTCGGGGTTTTGGGTACTGGGATTTCACGACTTGCGAAAATGAGGGGTCTTACCCTTTGGTTTCCCGGGTGCCGAAACGTCGAAAACCTGAGAGAACTACTCTCTCTTGTACAAGGTTTCCAGACTCAGATCCCATGATCCTTTGGTGGTTTCTTGGGTAATTATCCCTAGGCTTGGTGACCTGACTAAAAATCCTTCCTAATTCGCCGAGCTATTACTCTGTGATAGGGGTAAAGTAAACTCATGGGTTTACCATAACGGTAGTCTTTTCCAAGAACTCACTCCGGCTCTGGAATGCGAGGAGAATTCGCGGGAGGAGGTGCCTTCGGGAAATCAAACCAGGACATAGCGTGAGTCAAATAAATGGAACCAATCTCAAGGGAACAGACTCGTAATCTGAATTTATTAATTCTATACATAAACCGATTATGGTCATATAAGTATAAGCATGCATCCATTATTTCCGATCAAAACACCAGACAAACACTTCTATACATAAACCATTTATGAGTGTACAAACATGAGCACGCGTCCAGAATATTCAATTCAAGATACAAGATATAAACACTTATCAGAAAACACCGGGTGTGATGCAACTGCTGAGAGGGGTGCTCGTTCCACCCAATCGTAGGCTCAGTGACTCCAAACGGATTTACCACTAGCCACCCCCGAGCTAGACCACGATGCTTGAGATTCAGTCTCCTACTTCTAGCTCAACAGAAGTCAAGGATGAAGGTTACTCTCCTTCTCCTCTATTCATAACTCCCTGTATTTTCAGAGCTCCTCTGGTTTTCTTCTGCGATCCCTTTCGGGCACGTTCTCTCTTCTCTCTCTTTACCACACTTCATCTCTTTCCTTTTCTTTGCAAGATTGCATGTGGTGTGAATTTACCCACCCGTGGTCAAGTCTGGGAGCTGCTACGGATGGGCGGTTCACCCCCATCCCCTCATTAACTCTTGAGGATCCTCCCCACCTAAAAATCTGATGGGAAATCCATTCCAGGGTCAGAGAGTTTCCTTGGTCTTTGAGCAAGTAAAAACCAGTACGGTACTGGCTTGGTGGAAGTTAACACAACCATTCCAGGTCCCTTCCACAACCTCTCATTAGCCATCATGGTCTCTTTTAGCACATACCCCTCCTAGCAGTCATGCAACACATAATCATAACATAATTTACATTCATTGACCTTTTATACAAAGGTCCGTCAAATCAAACATTCACATCTTTGAGTTTGCCATAGTTCTTGGCCAATATAGTTATTTTTACAGGCTAGGAGAAACATGGTGTTACAATTCCCTCCCCCTTAAAGGAACATTGTCCTTGATTTTCTATCTATCAATATGACGTGTATGTACAGAAGTAAACAAAATAGGATATGCATGTTTCATGGCATTTTCCATTTCCCATGTAGTCTCATTTGGGCCAAAATGTTTCCACTGCACCTTGAACTGTGCAATGGTTCAGTTCCTGAGCGAGGTTTCCTTTCTGTCCAATATGCATTGAGGTTCTGGCAGGAATTCTCCCTTCGGTTCCACCTGGATGACAGACCAATCAATTATATGATTAGAATCATGTACATATTTCTTCAATAATGAAACATG
>SNQJ01S0012948.1:2709-23632 GCA_010110895.2 Picea sitchensis | reverse complement strand
ACCAACTGCTGGAAAAATCACTTTGGAAGAATTAGAAGAAAAACAACGTTCAGGACAAAGGTTAACTCTCATAGAAAGACAAATTTTGTTAGCTTATGAAGTAAAGAGGAAACAAACACAACCAGAAACATCCTCTGTAGGGAAACAAAAAGAAATACAGAAACCTATTCTTGAACAATTAGAACAGGCTGAAGGTAAACAACCTCTTTTTCCAACATAAGTATCTGATTTGACTACAAAAAACTTCTTTATAATGTCAGAAGCTGACATACAAGAGAGGGAGAGAATAGAAAGAAGGGACAAATAAAACAAAATCATTAGAATATGAAGATTTTGAAGGACAAGAAACTTCCACATATAGTCAATTGAAAGAAGAAGTAAAAACATTGATTGAAGAAATGAAAGATGAAACTCAATCATCAAATATAGTGGAATAAATTGAAGAAATGGTTGATGGGTCAACATCATGTCTTAAAAAGAAAGATAAGAAAATCAAAAGGATGAAAAGAAAAATCGAAGAAATAGAGGTTCTAGAGAGATATTTGAAAACATAAAATGAAATGTTGAGGACTCAAAGCCACAAAACTCATAAGGAAAATGAAAAATGAAGAAGAAGAATAGGAAGCTTCAAATTCAAAATATTCTAATCTCCACACAAGCATACAAATGATTTCAGCAGAAGAAAGCATTCAAGGAAAAATATAAGAGGTTAAAGGTTCTTCATACATCTTAGGCCAATGTGGATACATTATTTTAGGCAACAGAGGTGGAAAAAGACTATTGACAGGAGCCCAAAGACATTTGTTTTGTGCATGAGGACATGCAAGGTCTTCCTCTTGGGGGAGATGTTGGGTACATTTTTATGCTTATTTTCGCTTCAAAAAGCACACTTTTTCCTTAAAAAATCCTCCATTCACCTTCATTTTCCTTCCATATTTTCCTTAAAATACATCATACAAGGTACACTTATCATTTCCTAGCTTTGAATCAAATTTCTAGAATTTTGGCATTAAAATTAAAAATGTATCAGAAAATTACAGGATTTGACAAAATCCCGTAATTGCTCCAAGGTTTTTGTACTTGCAGGTTGACTGGGAGAAAACATAGACATGTGTCATGATCCTTGACACCCAAGTATGGATGAATATCTATCAGGTTCGAGATTTGAACCTTCCAGGTGCCTGGTCAACGCTGGTCAAACATGACCACTTCAGTAGAAAATATATTGTTTCAACAGAAAATCATGGATAGTTTTAGATTTTCTTGGGATATGTGCCCATTTCATGGATCTGAAGGAGGGATTCGACCTTATTATCATATTTTGTGGATCTCATCCTCAAATTAGGAGTCTTTTTAGTATTTTCAGTTACAAACTTTTTTGTATAAATACTTCAAGGCATGGACCATTTAAAACAATTCTCTTTTAAGTAAATTTTGAAACCTTCAAACATTGAGATCAATTTTGGTGTTCATTCATGGGTTTTCTAGTGTGATGATTAAGTGAATGGTTTTGACATTCTATTCTTAGCTGAGACTACTTCAGGTGTACAAGTAAAGCATTGGAGGGCCCCCTTTGCTGAGCTAGTACACTTCTTCATTTCTATCCTTGCAAGCAATTTTTGGTATATTTTCAAGTTCAGTTTAGCATTGTTGTAGGTAAGCTTTATTTATGATTGCATTTGTTGTAGATAAGTTTATTCATTGATAAATTATTATACCTAATGGTTAAGAGAATCAATTTCCATATTGTGAATAATTTCTTGTAAAAGAATTCAATATGAATCTTTGCTTTCAACAATAAGGTATTAATCATTGCTATTTAAGTTGTTTATGCTTTAAAAGTGCTTTTTGATTTAGAAGAATTAGTTAAGTTGCTGATAAGTGTGAAGGAACTATGAATACATCTCTTGTAAAGGAGTTTAGTCTTTCTTACATTTACAGTATCTAATCTAGTTTGAATACTTTAAACTAGTTTGAATACTTTAAACTAGTTTGAATGCTCTTGTTTTGATTAACAATTGTTGATAGATGACAAGGAATCTATGAATGAATATTCGGTAAAGAATTTTAACATTTATTTTGTATTCAACACTTAGATTGGTTTGAGACTTATTTCATTAAAGAACTAAATTTATCTCTAAATCCATACACTTTGGATGTGCTTCTAAGTTGTACGAACTCCAGATTGATATTAAAATACATAATCTAATTTACAACAGTAGATTGGACCAACAATGAGCTTCTTGGGGAAGGCCATGTGGTTCTTGATTTGCAAGTAAATATATAAACCAATCTTGTGGGATGTTTGGGGGTTCTTCTTCACTCACTCCGTTTTCATTGTTCATGGTTCATTGTTCACACCTTTCATTCTATTCTCTCTCCATTCATTCTTTCACCCACTGTTCATTCCTCATTCATTTTGATCTTGTCTTGGGAAGGAAAAACAAGTTGTTGGAGATGAGACATGGTTTTGTTGGCTGTAATGACTATTGGTGTATTCCAACCATGAATTAATGCATGTATGTCTGAGATTCTTTGACATGTGCTAAGCTTTTCTCACAAATGTGAATCTTGAGAGTCCCATCATGGATATTCTTGACGAGATGCACTGGAGCCCTGGAAGGAGGTGGATAGCTTGAGGGACTGTGTGGCAGAGAAGGGGGTCCATTATTTGGGGTTGTGCAGGCTATATAGAAGAGAGTTGGTGTACTTTGGATCACTGTGTGTGTTGAGAATCCTGTGAGAGCTTCAATGTTGACTGGTTTGGGAAGATGAGTGACACTCTAGAACCATCCTTGTGAATTCATAGCCCTGGATCGAGGGTGTCATTGTTGTTGATACTTCGAACAATAATGTCTATGGTTGGGTGGAACGTCCTTGGTATTAATCCATTTGGTGATTTGTTTCATTAAAGATAAGTTCTCTCAGTCATGGTTTTATTTACTTGTGTATTTATTCCGCGGTGTATTAATTATTATCTGTGAGATTCATGTTTATAATGTGCATGCTTGCTGTTTATTTCTATGTATGGAATTATATTCATTTATTTTATGTTGTAGCATGAATCTTGATCTCTGCATGTGATTATTTCATGTCTCTTTATTAATTAAAAAATTATCAAAATTCAAATTTAGTTCAGAAGTGAGTTTAGAAGTAGCATGGCCAACTTGTGAGTGGATGGGTATGTTACAACTCATCTATGGTCATACTCCCAAGATTGAGTTCAAAGAACTCCTTCATTTTCCTATCATAGTAGCACTTGGTTAAATATTTATTTTCAAAATATCGTTCGAATTCCCTTCAAGTAACCTTCTTCTCATCAATGTGATGCACTTGTACATACTAATCCCACCACATTGATGCTTTCCACTTAAGATGATAAATACAAATTCTCCCTTCTTCCTACGCAAAATAATTATGCAGTTGGAAGTACTTCCTCATACCCAACAACCTTGTCTCTGCATCCTCATCCTTTTTGTTCTCACTGTCAAAGGTAGGAGGCTTGATATTATTCATTTCTCCCTATAGCTCGTCCACCCCGGTCCTTCTCTTATGCTTTCTAACAAGATATGGACTTGATCTTCTGTGTTATTTCCTAAAATAATGCTTTGGTTAGTGAAATCGATGCTTACCATCACTTCTTTATTTTCTTATTTTCTCATCATTAGACGTGCGACTTTTTGATCTACTTGACTTTGTCTCCTTATCCCTTTTCTTTTGTATTCTATCCAAGCTTTGCATCAACTTGAAATTGAAGTCATCTTACTGCTCCTTGGATTTCATAAGCCTTTCATTATTAACTTTATAGCTTTGGACATATTTTTGTAGTCCTTTTAGGTTTCTACCAAATTTATACGCTCATCCTCGGATTATTTACCATTAGCACCCAAAAGTACATACAAATCCACAAACTCATCATTAGGACTATAAGTCCTCCGAGCATCTTCCATGCTTTCGACCTTCGGCACTTATTTTTTCCTGTTCTAATAACTGATAATTCTAAAAAATGTGCAGACAACAAAATTTTTTAGATGAATCACGAGACAACTTCATGAAAAATTTGCACCATTTTGTTAGAATCCTTTCTTCATATTTCTTGGATGATTTTTGATATCCAAACTCTAGTGTGCACACCTGTGCATCATTATGTTACACGCATCATAGCTCTTCACTGCACACCAATGGTTTTCTGCTCAAAATAAACTATGCATTGTGCAACACCAATAATTAATGCACACGTCTATTTCACACCAATCTATGGTCCATACAAGTCCAATCTTCAACAAATTACTCTGATACCAGAATGTAAGGTCCCTAGCCACCTAGGTTGAGACTTGTCATACAAACTCTCCCAACTTCAGGTTTGATACCTCAATTAGTATCTCTAGATTGCTGTTGAGCAACGTTACCTCAAGAAAATTAGTGTGTAGTTAATATTCAGACTGCATGGAAACACTCGAGGAAATGCACACAACCCAAACTGGTTAGAATCACACCATACTCTTTCCTTATTAAACAGATTATAACAATGGAAGTACACAAAAATAAAACTGTAGGAACCCCTATACTGATCACACCAACATTATTGTGCATATAACCCACTCTGAACATGTGAAAATTATTGCGCACATACTAATACAGAGCACCCGAATACCACCATGTGCATAACCATACTGACTCCCCTAGTAGGTCCTACTTTCTGTGCTTTCACAGACTACTTTCCTACACATGCAACGAATCCAGTCAATTCTGCACACAAACCACTTTCTACAAGCACGGTACTCCTAGCCTCACTAAGGAAGTTCTTGATTATTTACCAAGATTATCTTAACATAAATTACTTATCAACTAATGTATACAACATGTACAACTACTAAATTGAATAACCACATTGCACTTACATGAATAAACAACATTAAATATAATAACAACCATTATTCACATGCATGATCATACAAGGGATAGACCATAACCAATACAAGTAATGGACACACAATAAATAGACAAGTACATAATAACACTTATCTTTTAGAAAAGTCACCAACTGTTTACATGAATTAGATTTTCCTCTCAGCCATAGACTATGTCACTCATAATATTTCAGCAACAGGTCACCCCCGAGATGGGGCTCAAACTCCACTAGGGAAAAAGGACTTCTAGTGACAATCTATGGTCTAACAATCAATGATATTCTCATTCCAAGGTGTTGATTGATGCAACTAGTCTACAACCCCTCATTCCACACATGCCTATCTCACCCCGGGAAGTGTGCCCCCTCTCTTCTCAACAATCCTTCAACTGCCCCACTTCCCTTCTAGGGATTCAACAACAAACCAGACCAGGAAGTCTTAGAGTACTGTAACTAATGCCCATTGCACCAGGGAACAATTCCTAGCCAATCTCTCACCTAGAGAGATTTTTCACGGGCTTGACAACATGCCTCTTAGACAAACTACAAGCCCGACAACTAACTTCTTCAATCATACCAATATTTCACCAAGCACATGGTTAAGAAAAATGACAATAAGTTACAACAAAACACATATTCCTTCACAGAGGAAATTCCGTCTGAAGGGTTCCGAATGACTGACCTCCCCCCGAATTACACTAAGGCCAACAATATATATTGCATGCCTTCAAATCGATCCTTGTCACCTTCATAATTTACTTTAGCCACTTGGTGACTTATTTCCTATCCCTCAGGAACTTAGGATAGGTAATATATCTGTAAAGTTACACATTTCAGAAATATTATTAAAATATTACCCCCTTTTCCCTTTTTTGATGGAGTTCATCCCCACAAATCTTTTCGTCTGAGTCAATTTGCGCACAACGATGTAATATATTAATAACTTGAGTGTGATACACTTTACAATAATAGTCACATTGGCCTATTTGCATCCCAACTCAACAACCCAATAGTCACACAGACTCTCCGGCCTCAAAACACACACACACACACACACACACACACACCACAATCATTCCCGTAAACTTAATTGTGTACACACAACACTGTGGAATATGCACACCCTCCCTTGATCCACAATCCACATGCACTAACTCAGGTACACACAACACTATGGAATGTGCACACCTTTTCTTTGATAGCAAGCCTCATGCAATCCACATGTGTGTGCAAAACCAAAACTTGGTACCAATGGCTCACCAAACTATATGTACATTGCATTTACACGTGTTTCCAATGATTCACCATCCTATATGAATTATTACATCGTGCACTAATCAGGTGCACGCAAAACCAAAACGGCTCACCAACTTATATGTGTAACTACAAATGGAGTTAATATTAGGAACATTACAATCATAGAAATTATGATCATTTTACATTATATACCTCAAACCCTATCCCCACAAAGGAGCTCCATTGAAAATTAAGTTATTTCTATAAATCCTAGTCCTATTTTTGGATTTTCACAAGAAATATGTATTTTACAGGTTGATCCCATGGTCATAGTATTGAAGAATACATAAAATGGATAAAGTATTAAAATCCAATATTTTGGAGAATACATATATACATTAATTTAAAGGATAATATTTGCATATGGTGGCACTCATATAGACTTAAATATGAAGAGATAACAACACTTTCATATGTCTAATATGAGAAACTATATTTAGATAGATGATATAATGTAAAGAAGAAGGATACTGAGATATGTAAGGGTTTATTTCCATTTGACAACTTCATATTACGAGTTTATGGATGTATTCAACAAGAGAAATAATAATTTCATTAATGTTAACTTAACTAAAAGATTGCAAGTTCTCACAAAACATATTCAAAGCACATAGGTTGATGGTGAGAATGTTCAAATTTTTAAATATTTGAAGATTACATGGATAAATATGTGTTTCCTTTATATTTCATGGCCTATAGATATGGATTCCATGGGTATTTTTTTGGGATATCCTTTGATGGACTCAGTTGGTGCAATTAATGTTAATGTGCAAAATAAGTTTTTGAGGGTTTTGTATAAGAAAAAGAAAATTGCATTGCAAGATATTTCTCTTACTAAACAAGAAGGGACTATTACCTACTGGAGAGTTACCCTATGATTTTTCACTTAGCTACACCATTGTAAGCCTAGGAATATGCAAGTTAAATCCTTGTAGACCATGTGGACGATATTGTATTATGGACTTCTAGACCTCGGAGTTCGGCCATGCCCAATATTTCTAGTGCCCATTCTCATCGCCTTTAATCCTAGATAGGAGTGGAGGTATTGGGGTGGATCTATTAGGACACATGGTTTTATGGAGCCATCGATTTGTATTGTAGGGGTGATCACAATTTGTAGGGATAATTCAACCATGGTCTTGCAGACTTATGTCATTTCCCACATGGTCATGTGTCTGGAGTCTATATGCATCTCTTGGCCTTGGTGCATTTATCACTTTATAGTTCTCAACATGGAAGTCCCACAATTCATAGCAATATCACATTTCTCGAGGCGATATATGTATCTTGAGACATTTATCACACAAATGTTCTCTTCTTGACCACATACCTTTGGTTGATGGACGCTATCCCCTGGTCTCATGGTTCCATGCACATATATGAGGGTTAGATCATGACATCTATAAATTATGTGGCCAACATGGTGGTTAATACAACTTATGTGCTAAATATTGAAGGAGAAAAAGTGAAGATATTTAAAAGGGGCCACCCCCTTAAACCATATCAAGGGAAAATATTTTATGTAAGTTAAAGGGGGGAAAATATAAAGGAAAGGCATACAAAGGTTATGTTATATAATATTATAAGTGATTCAAAAAGAAAATATCATTAAAAATAAAGGGATCCCCTTATCCTAAGTAATGGTGAAAATATCATTCTAGAAACCTTGATTTCCTCCTACAGAGAGACACTCTCACCTATCCCTATTCCTACTTTTCATGGGATGAATGTTTTTAGTAGATAAGAGACATATGGGGTTATAGGACCGTCGGAACATTATGGGGAGGCTTCTGGGAAGGATTAAACTTGGTCGAAGGGGTTAGGGTATGAGATATCCCCCATTAAAACTCAGAGTGCGAGGAAAAAAAAACAGTTACTTCTCAAACAAATTCTGATTTACATTTACCTATCATCAGTGAAAATAGTGTGCTTAGAGGCATGAAAGACATAGATAGAGAAAAGTCATGATTTTTATCTCCCTAAACATCAAAGGGGTGGGGGGGATCCTAAAATCTGCCTCCTTTCAAAGACTACTTCGGAGGAAGTCACTTAATATTATCTTTCTACAAGAAACTTTGGTAGAGGAAAAAAGGGACAGGGTCTTTATGAATTCCTTTCAATCCTCTTGGCTAACTTGTGATGTAAGTTCGGTTGGAAATTCTTGGGGATTATTAGTGTCTTGGGATCCAAAAATGTTTGACTTAATTAATTTTTTGTGTTGTGGTGGAATCCTCCTGACAAGAACCTGTTTGGAGAACAAAAATCCATTTACTCTTTTAAATGTTTATGCTCCCTATTTGGACATAAAATCTTTTTCGGACAAGGTGGAAACTAGGGGTCTACCGGAACACAAAAATTCGATAGTGGTAGGGGACTTAAACTTCAATTTTGATGTTGTGGAGGTGTGGGGAGAATCTGCACATCTGGATGAACTGGAAGGTTTCTTCAACGAATATTTTAAAGAAAACCGACTTGTGGACATAGATATGAATGTTATTGTTCTGACTTGGAGAAATGGAAGATCGGCCTGCGAGTGTATATCTAAAAGATTGGATCATGTCTTTTTATCTGAAGATCTCATAAATGGAGTTGGCAAATTCAGATCATGGGTTGACTTCCCATACATCGTGGATCATGCACCGGTCTTTTTGCAACTAGAATGCCACTCTTTACCGTTTACCTTTCCTTTTGAGTTAAATTCGGGGTGGATAATTGAAGAAGAGGTTGCTACTATAGTAAAGGAAGTCTGGAATGATCCAAAATTTTTGTTTGAATTGGAGGTTCAACATAGAATAGTTTAGAAATTGAAGACTTTAAAACAACATATCAAATTCTGGGAAAAAGAACAAAAAAAGAAACATGTAAGAAGATTAGAACAAATGGAGGTAAAACTACAAGATTTAATTAAGGAGGCGACATAGGAGGAAAGGTGTCATCACTTAAAACTTTTGGAGGTCGAGCGAGATAAAATTCTACTAGCTGAAGAAGAATTGTGGAGATAACGAAGCAGAGCCATCTCGATAAAAAAAAATGATCAAAATACAAAATACTTTCACAATTTTGCAAGCTACAGAAGGAACAAAAAACATATCTAGGTCCAGATCAAGGATGAGAGCGAGAAAGTACATTTTGGGCAAGATGTGATAAAAACAGAGTCTGCTAGTTATTTCAAATTTTTTTATGAGGAGTCAAAACATGTAAATATCACTTATCAAGTATATACAATCAGACATTATCCTCGTTTAGTCACTGAGGAATATTATAAAAATATTGACAGACCTCGTACAAAGTAGGAACTTTGGGAGGTTCTCAAGTTATTTGCTAAAGACAAGACCCGAGGCCCGATGGATGGACCATCGAGTTCTTTACTTACTTATTTGACTTAATTGGGGATGATTTGCTGGAAGTGGTGGAGGATTCTAGGATTCGAGGTGAAGTGATCAAGTCTTTAAGCTCGAATTTTTTGGTTGTTATTCCAAAATTAAATAACCCTACAACTTTAGGTGACTACCGACCAATTTCTCTATGCAATCTTTGTTATAAGTTGATTTCAAAGATAATTTCCAATAGGATAAAACATATCCTATCTCATTTGTTGTCGGAGTAACAATTGGGATTTTTAAAGGGGAGACAGATCCTGGATGCTATTGGCACATCACATGAATACTTGCATAGTATAAAGGTGAAAAATTTAAAAGCTCTAGTCTTGAAGTTGGATTTAAAAAAAAATATGATTGCATCAACTGAGATATTTTAAGATTGACTCTAATACAAATGGGTTTTAGTTTACAAACCACAAACTGGATTTTGATTTGTGTGACCAGTGCAAACTATGCAACCCTAATAAATGGGGAGACTTCACCTATTTTTCAGAGTGGCAGGGGCTTGAGACAAGGCTACCTGTTATCACCGTTGTTGTTTATATTAATCATGGAAGGAATTGGTCTGTTGTTAAAGAAAGGAAAGGGTGAAGGAAAGTTGCTCGGGGTAAAGGTATCCATAATAGTTAAGATTCTACATTTTTTTTTTGTGGATGACGTTCTTATTATGACAAAAGCATCGGTACAGAAATGGAAGGAGATAAAAGAGATTCTAATTATTTTTTGTAGTGCTTCCGGTTTGCAGATAAATTGGACAAATTAAAACTTCCTATATGATAGAATACAAGGGGAGTCTTTAGAAAAGTTAAAAGAAATTTTCCCATACAACTTTGATGATCTCTCTAAGGGATACAAATATCTTGGATACTTCCTAAAAGCTGACTCATACAAGATTCATGATTGGAGATGGCTTCTAATAAATATTGAAAAAAGGATTGGACATTGGTGCAACAGATGGTTGTCTATGGGAGGTCGCTTCACACTAATCAAATTAGTACTTGAAGGAAAACCAGTTTATTGGATGGAACTGGCTTCCATACCGGTATCAGTCCTCGATAAGATCAGGAAATTAATGTTTAGTTTCCTTTGGTCAGGCGACAACAAAAAAAAACACTTTCATTTATGTAGTTGGGAAGTTTTAGCAAAACCAAATCATTTGGGTGGTTGGGGGATAAGAAATATTTTTCACTTTAATAGAGCTTTGGCTACAAATTCCCTGTGGGGAGTCCTGATGAAGGATGGAGTTTAGAATAAGGTGATCAAAGATAAATACCTACCACATTTTTCGGTTGCCTACTGGGGAANTACAGCTTATAACAGTGATGAAAGAAAAAAACATGATGTATCTCTACCAGGCTAAAGGTAAAATACAACCTGGTTTTATTTCCAAAAACTAGAAATCTAGAGAGGAGATCGGTCTGAGAGGTAATCTGGCATAAGAATGGGATGGATATTACAGGGAGATAATTGGAGTGGGATTGAAGCTACATAAATTTGTTGATGATCTTATTTGGATAGGGGGAGATAAATCAAGTATCCTAACTGTAAAAAATGTCTATTGTGCAATATCAAAAAAGTTATGGCAACAGGTAATTGGGGGTTGGAGGAGACATATGTGGACTTGGGATATCTCTCAAAAAATTAGACTTTTCACTTGGTTAACTACAAAGAATAAAATTCTAACTTGGGATACTTTACAAAGAAAAGGTTGGGAAGGTCCTAATATTTTCCATCTGTGCTCAAACAAAGTAGAATCTATGGTATATATTTTTGTTAAGTGTAGTTTCATACATGATGTATGGAATCAGATAAAAGGATATCTAAATATAAATATTTCTTGGGAAGGAAGCACTATAAATTCTTTCTATGAAAAATGGGTTAGAAAGGAGAGAACTCACATCACTCTCCCCACCTTAGTGTGGTGGTATGTTTGGTTGGAGCGAAATAAGAAAATATCTGAAGATAATAATCCTTCTATCTTTTTGGTTGTATACAAAATACTTGGAAACTTAGAAAATTTGACAGTTTCTCAGAAGAAGGCTATCCCAAGAAATGTTCAGATTCCTAGATATTTTATTCCCACATTTGGTTGGTTCGATGGAGAAACACATATAATTGGGCACAAGAGTGGGGCAGGGGGAATGGTCAGGATAAGTGAAAATTCAGATTATAAATGGACATACAATTGTGGCCTAGGGAAAAACACTAGGGAAGAGCTTCTAGGAGCACGAGCTACCCATATTTTGGCAATGCGTTTGAATATTACAACCCTTCTGGTATTTAGCGATTCAAAGATTATCATTGTCTAGTTGAATAGAAGAGGGAAACTACAAGTTGCCTCACTTCTGGGATGGAAGGAAAAGATTAGAAAGCTCAAAAAAAATTTCAGGGAGATCAGGTACTCACATATATATATGGAGATAACCAAGGAGGCATATTCCATATCAAAGAAGGATTTTCTAAAGAACGAAGGGAAAATATAATACAATCTTTGGGTAGATGGAAATGAGGGCCCTACCCTCATTTTAAATCATTTTTAGCATAAATATTTATGTTTGGTATACCACAGACAAAAGAGAAAGAAGATTGTTTTTTATTTTTTCTGAAAGGAAATCCTTTTTGTATAGGTGAATATTGGAATTATACTATAGTTTTCTTTTTCATTATAATGGGATACTCGTTCACTCATTTCATCTTTTACTTACTGAAATAATCGACCAGAGACAAATCCTATATTTTAAAAATATTTCATTATTATCAGAGGGCTGAATATGTATAGAAAAGATATGATGACATGTGTACACAATTATATTAAAAATATGAATGAGCAATTTTTCTGTTGGAAAAAAAAGTAATGGTGAAAAAGGAAAGTATGAGATTTAACATATTTCATGTAACCCACATAAAAGGGACACATGGTAAAGAATAAAAAGTGATATGGTACATGATGAGGTCTCCCCCCTTTGTTGTCTTATGTGATGAGTCACATGTGAGTGGTAAAGCGCCCCCTCTTAAGTCAAAGGAATGTGGGTTATGAAATGAAGTGATAAAGTAAAGAGCCACCAAACAAAAGGGAGTTTCCTTCTTAATCGAGTCGATCTATCACCATGTAAACTAGAGACATTTTCTATATAGTAGTGGCACCTTATCAAGCAATCCATGGCCCTAAATTTAATTAAATCAACCCCATTTTCCCAACCATTGAGCAAGAGAAGTGGGTTGTGTGGTCAAAATGATAGCTCAATTAATTAATTCGACCATATTGTACTAGTTGTTGCAATAAAAGGGAGATTCCATCCATCACTTAATCGTTGTATCCACTCAGTCTTTGAGGATGTGGGGTCCAAAAGGAATGATACAAATCTAGAATAAAAAGTCAAATCTGGATCATTGGGCATCTCTTCTAATACAAATATACCCCCTCACACTAATCCAATATACCATCAATTGGATTAATTTATTCCTCAATCCAACCATTAATATCATTACAAACTATACATTGAGGGTCTTAGTCAAATGAAACCCCTTGTGGGTAATTTTATTATTAAAAATTGTTGTCATGATAAAACAAATTATTTTGGTCAAATGACTTAGTCTTTAGGATGTATGTAAATGACAATTCAAACAAATATTTTTAATTGGGAGAGGGAAACAAGCCATTGCAAAGAGATTCTATAAAAATCTAGTCCCTCCTCCCAATTAGGTTGTTGTCAAATTGTGAGATCATTTATGTCATCCAATAAGAATTTTTATTTTCTAGTGCATTTTATGGGTTCATTATTCTATGCTCTTTGTTCTTGGCTAATTAAGAGTGCTTCATAGAGTAGATATTGTTTTTTCTATATTATTTGTAGGTCTATTGGATCAATCCATTGAGGGGATACATAGTCATGTGGAAGGAGAGGTTTAGACTTTATCTCATATACTCGTTTGGTGGTGTCAAGTGGTTCAAATCCAAGTGTTGGGAAAACTTTTATTAGGGGTATCTTCAACAAGGAGGAGATCTCATTTCACATCCACGTTGATGTAATCGTTGGAGAAAATCCACTAGTAGATATTTCCTGGAAAGATCCAAAATAAATACAATTGTTCTCGACTAGATTGGGGGTGATAGTCCATCAATTCCAAACCCAACTTCTAGTCCAAATTTTGTGGCCAAATTAGAAAGGGTTGTGATTGCAATCTGCTTCTCTCGAGGTAAGAGTATGGTTGAGGTAAGCCTCACTACTTCAAAATTTTTATTTAAAGAAACTCTCAAAATATATTTTATTTTTAGTTTAAATAAAATATAAAAATAAAAAAATATTTATCCTAGCTTGTTCTTAAAATCACTTCTTACATAGCTAGTGAACCCTTGGGGATTTTTCCTCTAGAGTTATCTCTAACCCCAAGGCCATTTAACCCTCTACTTTTATACATTTAATATTATATTTTACGATGGTATTTGAGAGTTTGCAGATTTGAAAATTTACAACAAGAATTTACACTAGATCCGTAAAAAAATCTCATTAAAAAGGAGCCATAAGTAAGTATATCATCTCAAGAAACCCATGCTTAGGTTGCATATTTATTCTTCAAAATTATATTATTTATTTTCTGTGATTTATCAACAATTTCCAGCCAAAACAAATCCATTTTTTAGATGGAATATTTCTGGGTCTCGACCCTAGGGGGAATTTGAACCCCAAATCTGCAGAGTGATTTCCAACTTGTTGGAATCTACCATTTTGTTGTAGATATGAATCTTTGGGCATATAAAATCAATCGTACCTTTCTTCCCAAACTTCCTTACCCATATATCTAGTGATATAAGGTGCCTAACACTTGTGGGAGGCCATAAAAATGCCCTTTTTCTTGTTGTTTTGTGCTCTATTCTTGCATATTTGAGATCTGAAAAATCAGGACAACAATGGAGAACATTAAAGGATAGCCAATTACTGAGAGGTATAGTAAATTTTTCATCCTAATAATTGGTAAGGGAATTCACCACTCTTTTTCTTTGGTATTACTTGACTTATCTTACAAATCTAGAGTGGTTTTAGTTTGTTGATTTGCATTGTTACGTTATCTAATTATCATTTCATATCAGTCATTATAAATAATTAAATCCTACATTCATCTCATTATTGTTTAGGGTACTAGTCTATTTAATTTTGAGTGAAGTTGTTGTGTTAGGGAAGCCTCCCAAAGTCCTTTAGCGTAGGAGTTGGGATTGAACAGGGAAGGACTTGTGTCATGGTGACATTGGACACTTGTACTACATGGTACCGCCTTAGTTCCTTGAGGGACCTTGACAAAGCCACTAGTTTGGTCAGTAATAGGTCCCAAGGCTGCACATGAAGAAGTCCTTATAGGTAAACTAATTAAAATATCTACTAACACATTAAATGAAGATTCTTTAGATTGAATCAAAAGAAGATCCTATATAAGAATATGAATAAAATCCCCTAGAAGGGCATAAAAAAGGAAGAAAAGATAAGGATTTCCTTGACTCAAAGGGACTCCATGCTGAAGAGTCCAAGAAAAATGAACTAATATCTAAGGTTGATGTATACCACCACCCACGCCACCTGGAGAGACAAAAATCATCAAGGAAAGGGCGTGAGTGTCAACAAACTTATTATGGACCACCATGGAACTAGAAACAAAACCAATATGGAGGACTAAAAGCAATGCATGGAGATATCAAAGTATCACAACAACAACATGGCACCAAAGGAGCAACTAGAATCATTATTGAGGTGTAAAGGTAGTAGTTGGACCCCATGTTCACATTTCACTAGGATGGATGTATTCTCATGCTTGGTACTAGTTGGCTACATTGCTTAGTAGATCATATTGTATGGCTTCCTCCCATGTTTTAAGGATAAAATATGTGAAGGGGGATGGAATATAATTTACCTAGGGAAGGTAATATGGGATACCTAGAGAGTTACCCAAGGAGTATAATTAATGTAATGTGGCCATAATCATGCAATAGGCCCACTTAGTAGTTACATAGGAACATACAGATAGGGATGGAATGTAATGTACCTGAGGAGGATTTATGGGGTCCTAACCTAACCCCATTAAGTAGATAGAGATATTGGTATATAGCATGAAAGCAATTATTCTAAGAAGGGTTACTAGAAGGTTCCACCTACTAGAAAGCTCCTTCACTAGAAACTTCCTAGGAGGTTAGATAGAAAGTGAAAGAAATATTTGTAAGAAGCATGACTAGAAGGTTTCAATTACTAGAAAGTTCCTAGGAGGTTAGAGATAAACTATATAAAGAAGTAGAAACAATGCAATGGGATGTCTTTTGAAGCATATTGTAGTTGTAGCAAGCATGGATTGTAGAGTGATTCCTTCCTTGAAGGAGTATTTGATGGTATTACCCTATCTTAAGAGTTATTCTCTACATTATTGTGTGGATGCATTGTGGTATTTTTGAAGTTAAGGGTTTATTTTTTATCTTTTATATCAATTTTCACTACAAGGAGACACACAATACCGAACCCTATATGCCATGTAGAAAAGGCATTGAGATATCTTCTTTACCATATTTCTACTCAAGTTATCATTAAGGGAATCATCCTTCCCCATATTGACATTAGGAATATGATTAGGGGGTAAAACTATGCATTGTATATAGATATTATTTCTAATCATGTCATAGGAAAATGAGCCAATGACTAACACTATGAATTGTATCCATATATTCAATGAAGTCTTAGGCTCTAAAATTCAAATGTTTAAAAATGCTATAGGTTGTCTTAGGATGACATCCTTGACTAGATATCATCTCAAGTTTGTTCTTGGACTCATATTAGCCATGCATTTATATTTATGGGGATTACATTTTCCTTTTAGGATTCATCAAAATCTCTTTAAGAGGTTGTGTTATAGAAAATAACCAAGAAAGTAAAGAAATGGCTTTATAGACCTATGTCATTGGAGGCTATGTTCCAAATTTAAACTAAGGTTCTTGTTATTACCCATGTGTATACTTCATCTTGTTGGATTTCATCACTAAAACCTATCAAATTTTGGAGAAGATCCTTCATGAATTTATTTGGGTTGGCCTACTGGGAAAGAAAGGCTTCCATTGAGTTAATCAAGGTCTCTATTGAAACCTTAGGGAGTGTGTGTGGGNCTTCAAGGTTTGTGTGTGAAATGGGTGATTTGGGTCATGGATGTAAACGAGATATTGAAAATTCTTCTATTAAAATACATCTTGATTGAAATCTTGTTGGGAAAAGAAGTTCTAGGAATGTCAATTTCCAAACTCTCTTACTAACCTTGACGAAGGTCAAGATCCAATGCACCTCTGTCACTCAAATAATATGGAAATATTGGGAGGCCATTAAAAAATTCCTTACACATGAAGTGAATCACTTCAAATATGCCTCTCACTTAATGGCCAATACATTTAGTGGTCTCGCTTGGTACAATTTAATGGAAATACTATTGCAAGCACTATTTGGTTCTCATAAAAGCAACTAGTAAAAAAGGTATCACCATAGTTAGGGATCTCTTTTACATCAAATTTCATGAGCACAATCATTAAACAATTTTGAGATCCAAGTAACCATCCAAGGCCATCTAAAAAATGGTCTTTATATTGGTATTTTTTGGGTCATGACATTCCAACACATTTTAAGTGCCTTCCCATTTTTTTTTTTTTATATGTTTATGTCCAAATCCATGGGAACAGATTCAAACTACTAATTTTATTTACAACAAGCTAAAGAAGACCCCCAAAAAAACATTGAGTGAAAATTATTGATCCAAAAATGAAAGGTATTAATAACAAAATGACATTAACTTGATGCTCATGGATGATTAAATAGTTCAACCATCATTAACCATGCTGCAAATAAGAGAAGATAACAACAAGAAGAAATAGAAATAGACACAAAAAACTTGTTAACGGAGTTCACCAATGTGTGGCTACGTCTCCAGGCCCGCTTCCAAGTGGAGGACCACTTTATTGATATTTAATGCTCAATTTCTCTTTACAATTGTTCTTTTTTGTTACAAACAAGCTTCTGATCTGTTGTAAAAGACCCCCTTGTACAGATGCACATATGCCTCAACTATCTCCTCTCAAGACATGACTCAATGCCCTTGAAAACATGAGAAATGGGCCATTAGCTCAAGTTTCTCTTCACACTACCTACAATACAAAAGTACCCTCACAAGCTCAAAGGGCCTAGTTTATATAGTTTTTAGGATCGGTTATGGAAGCCCAACTTCCCACAAATATCTGGCCTCTTTTTGGGATCAAATGCCCCTCCAAATGGCCAAGAAATCTTCAAAAAGGTCCAATTTGGGCCAAAACTACAGCAAAATAACCACTTTGATATACAAAAATCATAATAGGCCTCCAAAGGTTGGCACACGCCCCTTTTTCCAGGTCATATGAGCCATATTTCCAAGCTCTAGCCCACAAGGTGCTATGCGTTGGCCCCTCCATTGTTAGTTGTTGGTCATATGGCGCAAGCAAAGGAACCAAGGGCTCGATCGGATGGATAGGCCCCCGTCGTGGTCACCACTCTTGGTCATATGGTGGTGGTTCCTTGTCTGGTGGCCCTGCTCCCGTAGCCTTATCACATAGTGAATACACGCATATGCTGAATCTGTGGGTGTATGGATGTAACAATACTGCGGGATGGGGCTAGATCCCAACCCTTTCTGCCTCTGCCCAAACTTCCTGGTAAGTTTAAATATTTAATTTTAACTTTGGATAATAAGTACCATTGTGGGTGGTCTGGTAGACTAGCCCTGCCAAGACGCTTCCCATGCCCAGAGGTTGCAGGTTCGACTCTGATGGAGTCCAATTTTTTTTTACAACAACGAAGTAATACATGGGTGCCACGTGGCAGCCCATGACTGGGCCATGTGGCACCATTTAATTTGCCCACCAGGTGACACTTGTCAATTGATGATTGGACCACATCTACCGCAACTGCCCATTCATCATGCCACTCCTCTACCATGTCATTGTATGGTCAGCCACCACGTGTAACCTCTAGACGATGCCATGTCATCATGATGACGTCAGTGTTGACTTTTTGCCTGTTGACATTTTGCATGTTTGGGAATTTGATCAGAATGTGATAAATTTCATATATGGTGTTCATTTTAGAAAGTAAATATATGGCAGGAATCAACACAATGAGATGAACACAATGGAATTGATTTCGTCCTATTCAGAGAACTTTTATTTTTGAGCATTTTTTGGACCTGAGGATCCTCCTGGATCAATCCTCCCCACTTGGAAGATTTTAGACCACCAAAAGTCTGGTATCAGTTGGTAAATAAGTGAGGATATTATTCCCTCATTTTTACGTTCTCCATGCACTTTTCCTAACTTGGATTTGTTCCCCTCAATCCCACTCGAAGATACTCCACATCGCCCCTGCGAGAAGTACATACTCTTTTTTCCAAAATGGTGTCTTCTTGCAACTCATTCATATACTCAGGAGAAAAATATTCTATGGAAAGAATCTAAACATTCTCTCCTTGATCCTCGATCATAGGAGGCTCATACAATCTCAAGTTTTCCACATTTACAACTGAATAAATTTGCATATATGGAGGCAATTCTAACCGGAAAGCATTAGAACCAATCTTGTCTAAAATTTTGAAAGGGCCATAATGAATTGGTTTTAGCTTTTTACCTTCTCCTTGCAATATTTCCTTGTAATGTATAACCAGAATTGATCTCCCACTTTGAACTGATGATCAACTCAATGCATGTCATGTCTCGCCTTGTATTTGGCTTGTATTTTCTCCAACTGTTCCTATACTGCCTGATGAATCAACTGGATCCATTCAATGAAATTTTTATCCCTGTACACATCACTGTGTTTGTCTTTTGTAATGTCTTTCCCAAAGATAAAATCCAAAGGATATTTTGGCAAGTATCCCAAACATGTTTTAAATGGAGATCTTTGAGTAGAAGAATATTTGGCTCGATTATACGCATGTTGCACATAACACAAATGTTCATCCCAAAGCTTAGGATGTTTGTTGAAATATGCCTGAAGCAGATGCACTACTATTATGTTCACCACTTATGTCTGCTCATCCATCTATGGATGAAATGATGTGCTCTTATTTAGTTTGGTTTCCATAAATTCCCACAAGCTTGACCAAAATTTCCCATGAACCTGGAGTCTCGATCAGATACAATAGAAGTAGGTTACCCAAAATGAAACCATACATTTTCAAAGAACATTTGCATTGTTTGTTCAACCGTGACTTTATTTTTACAAGGAATTAGAACACACATCTTGTTGAACCTATCCACAACTACATACAAATAATCATGACCTTTCCTAGACATAGGCAAACCCCCCACAAAATCCATAGATACACTTTCCCATGGTCTAGAAGGAATAGGAAGTGGAGTGTACAATCCTAGCTTTCTGTTACTTGGTTTTCTTATTGCACACATAGTACATCCTTTTACATACTTGGACATAGTTTCATGCATTCGAGGCCAATAAAAAAACCTTTGTAACTGAGAAATTGTTTTGTCTACACCAAAATGTCCTGCTATAAGAGAAGTATGTGCCTCCCTGATTACATGGACTCTTTCACTTTCTGGAATACATAACTTTCCCAAATGATACAAAAATTTGTCTTTAATATGATAATTCAATTCTTCTGCTCTTTTACCATTAATTAAAGTTGCATAGACTTCCTTAAAATCTTTGTCCTCGGCATATTGTTCGATGTAACTTTCATGAGTAATTGAATTGTGCTTAAGGATTGTAGCAATTGTACTAGGGGGCCTTGTTAACATATCAACAACTTTATTATGAATTCCCTTCTTATATCTAATGACCAAATGAAATTGCTATAAAAACTCCATCCATCTAAAATGCCTTGATTGTTGTAGCTTAGTTTGTGATTGTAGATACTGTAATGGTTGGTGATCAATATGTATTATTGTTTCTTTTCCCATTAAGTAATGTTTCCACTTTTTAACACTTTTTACTAAAGCATACAATTATTTATCATAGGTTGGATAGTTAATTACTGTTGTAGTGAAGGTCTCAAAATGATAACATATGGGATTTTTGTGCTGCATCAACACTGCCCCCATGGCATAGTCACTTGCATCGATTTCACTTTCAAAAGAATATTGGATATCTGGAAATGCCAGAACATGAGTTGTACTAATCTTCACTTTCAAAGTGTCGAAACCCTTTTGTTGGCTTCCTCATCACTAGTGTTATCACCCTATAAATTATAGGATCAACTGGTGACTGGGATATTATCTGTCTCTAGTGTTTTTGTTGACAAATGATTTTTCATTCTGCAAATAATTTGAAAAGAAACAATA